>JAEIFU010002025.1:0-52547 GCA_018904235.1 Lordiphosa stackelbergi
AATATATAAGGTTGTCAAAAAAGTCTTGCGGTATTTTTATTGAATTTTCAATTGTTCATAAAATTGGTTATAATAATGCGATTTAAGTCAAATATGCGCCGTTTTGTTCGATGACGAGTTCCCAACGAGATGCCAACTTCATAATGCCCTCTTATAGAAGCTCGCTTCCCTATTGGCAAAAACTCGGAGAGCCAATTTTCACAGGACTCTCTTGTGGCCAACTTCCGACTACCAAGCTCGTTCGCCATGGACAGAAATAGGTGGTAATCACTTGGTGCGAGATCCGACTATACGGTGGATGCAAAAGAACCTCCCATCCGAGCTCCCGGAGCTTCTGGCGCGTCACCAAAGATGTGTGTGGCCTGGCGTTGTCCTGATGGAAGACAATTCGGCCTCTGTTGATCAAAGATGGCCTCTTCTGCATGAGTGCTGCATTCAAGCGGTCCAGTTGTTGGCAGTACAGGTCCGAATTGAGCGTTTGGCCATAGGGGAGCAGCTCATAGTGGATGATTCCCTGCCAATCCCACCAAACACACAGAAGAACCTTCCTGGCCGTCAATCCAGGCTTGGCCACCGTCTGGGCAGCTTCACCGCTTTTCGACCACGACCGTTTGCGCTTCACGTTGTCGTAAGTGACCCACTTTTCATCGCCAGTCACCATCCGCTTCAAAAACGGGTCGATTTTGTTGCGATTCAGAAGCGATTCGCATGCATCCATACGGGCAAAAATGTTTTTTTGCGTCAAGTCGTGTGGCACCCATACATCGAGCTTCTTTTGAATCCAAGCTTCTTCAAATGGTTTATAACGGTTTGATGACTCATGCCCAGCTCTTGGCCGATGCTACGGCTGCTACTATGCCGGTCTCTTTCGATCAATTCAGCGATTTTATCGCAATTTTCGACGACAGGCCTTCCGGACCGTGGCGCATCTTCGATCACCTCTGCACCAGAACGAAAACGTTGAAACCATCGTTGTGCGGTGGAAATGGAAACTGTATCGGGTCCATAAACTGCACAAATTTTATTGGCAGCATGAGATGCATTTTTGCCTTTATCGTAGTAGTACTGTAAAATATGCCGTATTTTCTCTTTATTTTGCTCCATGTTTGCGACGCTATAACTCACGAACGACTAAAAACAAACAACAATAAATCAAACACGTGTTAGCGCGTGAAAAGAGCTTTCCAAAAAGCTCTAGCGTGAACCGATGCGACGAATACAACTAGAACTACGCGCTTGCAAAGACAAGCTTGCGGAAATACCGCAAGACTTTTTGACAACCTTTTTTACAACCAGTTTTTATTTGGTTGGGCTTAAAGTTGTTTTGACTATTCTAATTTTTATCCTCTTTGATACTATTTCGCGATTTGATAAATCGTCAGCCAAGTGCCGTCTGGCTCGCAAACTGTGCCACCAAAATTAAACCTTGCTAATATTTTTAATTTTATATTATTTTTTTACAGTTCTACGATTATAATAGTACGATGCCACGATTATATTATTTCGTGGTCTTGTGATTTACTTGAATTTTTCTTGCAACTACAGCTTTAATATTGGTATTATTTTTTTTTAATATATGCCGTGTTTGCTGTTACAATTTGCTTGCAAGAGCAAACTCGCAAACCAGCAAACAAAATTTGCCGAGGGTGCTCAAACGTGTTCCCATTAGGCAAATATTTGCTTTAAATCATTGGTGCACGAACATAGGCAAAGCCTATTGTGCAAATTTGTGAGCAAACTATTATATTTGGTGTTCCCACTACTGGCAAACAAAATGGGCTTTTTTATTTTTTTTTTTTTGTTGTGGAACGTACCTTTTAGTTAGCTGTTCGCTGTCACTTACGCTCTCTGGATACATTTGGGAATATGGTCGTCTCGCTCTAGCCACAGTGATTTCCTTCTGGCACTATGAAGTATCTTTTTGGGCACTATATTATCTCTAATACTTTTGGATCCATGGTTCGTGCTCCATATTGAAATCTATTAATTTATTTTAAGCACGTCGTCTGGGACAAGGTATACCAAACAAGGTAGCCGCACTCGCTCTCTCACAACTCCTTATATTTGTGTCAAAGAGAGCGAGAGTGAGAAAGTGATGAATTTCTGTACTTGCTTGGTGTCAAATCACAAAAAATTCGTTTGCTTGCCGACTGAAATTTAACAAGACGTCAAGAGAGCGAGAGAACGAAAGCGCCTTCCTTTGTTTATTATACCTTGGTCTAGGAAAGTGTCTTTCATGGCATTTACTTAACTAACCTTCCTTTACTTTTTTAGTTTTAAATTAATACTTTCGCTGCTCAAATTAATACCCAAAATTTTAATTTAATACTCTCTTGATTTATATTGATACAACAAAATAAGATACTACTTTCAGTTTCAATTTGTAACAACGCGTAGCAAAAATGAGATGTGTTGTTTACTGTGGCGCAAAAGACTATTTGTTCCTTTCAGCTTGAACGTGGGCCACGTGGCCCTAGCTACTGTTCCGGAAGGTTATTCCGTAGTTCCGTAGCCAGGCGTCAGGTTTTATTCCTTGTGACTAGCTTGTATGAGGCTAAGGGCATCCCTATCAAGCTCTTCACCAGGAGGAGCTGAATTGTAGTGCCCTGTCTTACCAGTTTGTCGGCTGACTCGTTACCCTCAATGTGTAGATCAAATGGTCCAAAACATCTTAAAATTTTCTAAATTCATAGGAGTTTAGATTGTCATAAAGACGGTTAGACGGGTAAATAGGGTTGATAAATAACAATTTTAATGTAAGCTTTACTTCTTCGTTTTGTGTTTAAAAAACTTACGGGAGAGTGGTATCGCGCCCCGGGACAAATAGTTAATTTATCAAAATTTCATATCGACAAGACTGCACCTCGCAAAGTTGGTCTTTTTGAATTATTTAACCCAGCTATGGCATTTATCACATGGGAAACTTGAAAACACACACAACACAAATAATACAAAACTTCAAAGTAAACAACTAAGCTTCAAAAAATTTAAAAAAAAATTTATTTTTTTTTTTTTTTCCCAGGGCCGGATAAGGAAAGAGGTGCGGCCTAATGTCTGGGATTGAGAAAGTTCCTTTATAATTACTTGAAAACAAACTGATCTGACCCAATGTTGTGTTATTTTAATGCCATGTCCTTGAGATATCGTCAAAAATCCTGTTTTTAAATTGCAATATCTCGGGCACCAGAGTAGCTAGAGACGTGAAATAAATCGCCAGATATAGAGAACTTATTTAAGTTTTTTTCATAATATATTCATTTATTTGTGATTTAGTTAACCTAATTCTAAATTATTACAACTTACTGTTACTTCTAAAAGTATCTCTTATTGTAGTGTTTATTTTAAATCATTTGTCTGCCTTTATTTGTATATTGAATTTGTTTTTTAGTGTGTATCTAAAAGTAAGTTTTCGAAAATGGAAAAATTGGTTTTGGTAGTTCACGTTGGACCGCCACCTTAAAACTTTTCCTGGAATTTCCCCCAACCTTAAAGCCAATTACCTGAAAGTTGAAGAAAAATGGAAGATACACTTCGTAAAGAATAATTCAAAAATGTAGACTCTATATCCCAGACTTTAGGCCGCCTCCCTTCCCTTATCGATCTAGACCCTGGAAGCCAGTAAATAAAGGATGGTACAGATTTCAAATTTAAAGTTGATTCAATTAATTTGTGTGAAGTGCTTTTAAACAAAGTTAATAGTTGTGGGGAAAAAGTATTAATTTGTAGTAAAGTTTGTCTTTGATGTCAGTGGAATATTAAAGTTTGCTTAACTGGACCAGATACTTTTTTTTTTGGGGGGGGGGAGAGGGGGTTGAATGCAATGTGCAGTTGACTCCATTAGTTGTCTGTGTTTTTCATTAAAAGCATAATGAAATTTTATTATATTCATTTTTCTTGTTGTTGTTGTTTATTACATTATTATGAGAGAGCATGAGAGTCGGAGCGCTGAAATGTATGCTACACAAAAATTACAATTTGCGTGTCTTTCGCTGCTGCTGCTGCTGCTGTTGCCAATGACATGCAAACGTTGCATTATGAATGTTATTATAAAATCTCGCTACCTTACACACACACACACACACACATAGCTACATACATACATTTGCAGAGAATGAGTGCAGTCTGTGTATGCATTTAAACGACTCTATTTACCACAAAATGGCTGCCAAACAACAACAACAACAAACAATGCACGATAATAATAATGGCACAACAACAACAACAACAAACCCCGTAACGGCTATAATACATTTTTAGTGGGCGTGTGAGACTCTCAGCTCTCTGTGTGTGTGTGTGTGTGCACTTTACAGCTATTTAAAATTTAAATAATAGCAAAAAACCACACGAAATAATAATAAATCATATGAAAATTTATATTTTCTGTACGTCTGTGTGTGTGTGTGTGTGTGTGCGTGATCCATTGTTGCCCCGCCAGTGTGGCCAGAGTTTTGCAAAAGTTTTTGATGCCGCGTGTTGATTTAATAGCCGTGGTCACCAAATTTAAGACCTACAAAAAAACGCCGCCTTCTCCCTGCTATCCCCAACACTTCACATTGTTTCGGGCTTTGGTTTTTATGCAAATTTGTAGCATATGAGCAGCCTGTTATTTATGGTTTATTTTTCTCTTATTTTTAGCTTAAAATGGCTTAAAGACTCACTTGGCCAGCTCAACTTTCAGTTACATTAGATGACGCTACGTTGACGATGAGCGTATGTCTTAGGCGCTTAGCGGATTTGGTGACAAGACCATCCCCATCCCCCCCCCTTTTTTCCCACAGTCTATGTCAAACCAATCATTTGTAATGTGGCCCAAGTTGAGCTCTATTGATTTTTTCTAGCAGGCAGCTGTGCGACATTAAGTGACAGCGTGTTGAGTAAAAGCTAAGAAAATTGAAAAATTCTTCTGGCCCGGCGCAACAGTTAAGCCAGCAACATAAAAATTACACAAATTAGTCAAATTACTGTGGGCCAATGGGCATCTGTCTTTGTCGATTAGAGAACTTCCGCTGTTCAAATAAATGTCTGCATGGCGTATACTTAATATTACAAATGTGACTGCTGCTGGGGGACGCAGTTGGCTGCATAAACTCAACAAATAACAAGAAAATTTTTATTTTCGCACGCTTCGTAGTTGCCTCGCTGGGCAAGTGTTTCATTTTGTGGCCAAAAATATATATGCAATATGGGGATAAGCAGAGCAAAAGGGGCAGGGTAAGCTCAAACCGTAGCTGGACCATAACTGGCATTGTGCGCTGCATTGCTCGAGGGCAAAAGTAACCGAAAATAAAATGGCAAAAATAAAACAAATAGAAATTTATTGCCTGGAATTTATGACAATTTACTTTTCGGCTTCCACATTTTTTTTGTTTTTTTCTTGTGCACTTTGTTTTCTTGTTGTCGTTAGGCACCAGGGGAAAAGTGGAAAATCAAATGTTCAATTTGGTAGAAATATAAAAGACAGCAATGTGTGAATTGTGCCTCAAAAATAGACACTTTTAGCAAGTTGTAAAAAGAGTTTTGAATGCCTAAGCCCAAAGGTTAAAATTGGACAGAAATTGATGGGTTTATCAGATTTTATTAACACTCAAGAGATTTGGATTTTGTATTTATTTTTCTGTGGATATTCAGTTTAAGTGGTTTAAAAGGAAATGCCTAAATTCCCAGAATTTTGTGGTAAGGCAAACATATAGTTTTATATCTCAGCTTGGTTAATTGTGGTATTGCAGTTTCAGTTGCAATAAACCTATAAGCCTGATTTTAGCCTTGAGAGACAGACAGCTCTGCGGTCAGAGAAGCTAGTGCTTCCTACCCGTATTATTAAAATCGAATTATTCCTATTACCTGCATAAGGCGGTTGGTTCAAAGCCTGACCCTCACTCACCGCAGTGCGATAAGTGGCCTGAGAAATCCCCAGATGACTCTCAGAGTGGAATTTAGAGTCCTTATGTGGCCGCCAATCGGCATAATCTACTTTTAGCAGCAATTTTATATTAGCCTTTAGTAGAAGAAGGAAGAACAGCTACATGCAGAAAAACGCCTAAAGCAAGCTAATAAGCTAAATATTTTTATGATTTTGATCCTTTAATCGGCCCCATTTCTCAAATTCTTAATAGAAATAAGTTTATCGTACACATAGCAACTGTCAAAAAAGCAAGGACAACACACCAAAGAGTAACATAGTGCTATTCAAAAATCTTAAACAATACACCCCAAATAATAAAAAATATCTGTAGGAGACCTGAATATTCGCTTATTAATGTATGCAGACGACATTGAAATGCTGACTGATGAGACCCAAGTACTCCAAACCATGATCAACCGGCTAGAAACGTATTGCAGTAAATGGGGAATGGAGGTGAACTTGAATAAGACTGAAATTATGGTACTCAGGAAAGAGAGGCACACTATCGGCGTCTGAAAGATGGACCTACAGGAGAGAAGTAGTAAAAATTTCATCTGAATTTAAGTACCTAGGAGTCCTTTTCACGCCGACCGTGTCATTTACAAAGCATGTGCTTAGAAGGAGTATTGAGGCTAAAACTAGTATCAACATGACCTGGAATAACTTCCTGGGAAAAAGAGAGATACACATAAATGCAAAATGGAAACTATTTAATGCAGTAAGCCGTACAATCCAAGGATATGGAGCAGAAATCTGGGGAGGAGGACACTTTTTAAAAAAGTTCTATATTTGCCAGCTAATACACCAAGCTATGCCCTATTCCTTGAGACCGGTTTGGAGAATGCCCACCTGTATACGCTTGACTTGCACCTCAGCTTTATAGGAAAAACGATGCATTTTTATAATGAGAATCGCCTCCCACACTACATTACCAGCATGCTAGTAGAAAAGAATATCTTCTGGGTAAGAAGTCTGGATAGACTGGAGAGACTCATTGAGATCAGCACAGAATTGGGATTCTTTCCGAATAACAATTCATGAGGCCCTCAAAGCAAAAACCTTGCAGTACAACCATCAGCGACAGATCACTAGCGCCACGCGAATTTACAAACACTTGGACAACTCAGTAGCCTATAAGCTCCACTCTCTGCGAATCACCACAGTTTCCTGGATACTCAAGGCCCTATTCGATCTGATAAAGCTGGACTTAACACCTACAACCGTCAGGAGAATGTAGCCTGCCCCTATGCAACACTGGAGAACTGGATGACCTTGAGCATTTCCTAGAAGATGCCCAATTTTAAAGGAGCATAGATTGCTATGCTTTAGGAAACCCCTGCTAGCACTGGCCGATATAATAAGAAGTCTGGATGATAGGGAGGATAAGCACTGGGCAGACCTGGTGACCTTTTATTAAACTAGCATTAAAATATCGAGCAGTAATTTTAGAAGTATTAAATTAGTCTTACATGCGTGCAAATGTGCTACCCTTACTTAAACACAGATGAAAAACGATCTGTGTCGGAGGAAAGCGCGAGCCGGGCAGCCGTGTGCTAACCAGTGTGAGGTGAAGAGCCATGCGCACGGCCGACAGACGGACTTTGTTTTATTCCATTAGAGCGGTCCCCATTTAGAAATTTTTAAGGTCATGCTCTCACCCCCCTATTTGATACTTTTCAGTATAACAGGTAAATAAAACAAAAGATGAAAAGCCGAGTTTTAACGGGCGTGAATGGGGTCTAAAGTTTTGTAAATAACTCATACGCAGTGTTGCCTATTATCATATTTATTTTCACTTAAAACAGTCAGCGATGATTTTATTTATAAACTACAAATTTGTAAATATTTCACTTCCACAAAGTAGATGTGGTGCCCTTTTGAGAACAATGACAGCACGAAATGAACTTATAACTCGTTCGTAATGAATTGTGGATTTGGCGTGTTGTATGATTAATATTTTAAAACTTTGAGACCTCGCGCCCATTTAAAATTAAAAATAAAATTTTGATTTTCACAATTATTAATTATACAACAAATATTAGCTTGGGATGCTGAGTTTTGTGTCCATGTTGGTGAACATCATTTCTTTTTTTTAGTGTAACTTTTATTATATATATTATTGTTGTCTGTTTTATTAATTTTAAATAAAGAAACACTTACTTACTTCTTAATAAAAATAAAACAAAATTTTTGCTACCTGAGCGACCCGAGCCCACGACCTTCCCGTTGTAAGGCAACGCTCTTCAGCTCTGCACGACCGGGCATTTTGCTTCCTCAGTGCTTGGCTACATTCTTTACTGTGATTTGATCGCACTCTAACGCGAATGCTCTAAGATGCAAGTTTCCACACTTCTCGGAGTTCTAGGTTCGAATTCTGAACTAAAACGGGTTGCTTAAGTTTAAAGATTTTATATTTAAAATATAAGTTTTGAACATTTTTGGAAAAAGGTTTTATCAGATTTAGGGCACAGTTGTGTTCAAAGATATTTGAACAGTGCATTTAAAGACCGCCGGTAGCCACAAGCTGAGGCGCATAAAAACAGAAGTAACAAACTAAAAACTAAGCAACCCCCCAGTAGTATTAAGGTTTGTTGGCGAGAAGCATTACGCTGCTTGGGGTAAAACCATAAATGTATAAAATGGAAAAACCAAAGACTTAACAAACTTTCAGCTTCTAGTCAGCAGCTAGTCACTCGCACCATATAAACGCATATATTCAATTGATTTTAAAACACACAATTCAAATATCGGTGCTCCACAAATGACGAAGATTTCAAGTTCTTTCTTTATAGCTTTGGTGTCGCTGGTAATTAAAAACAGCTGAGTGGTAATAATTCCGTTGTGGCTGCCACGACAAGATTGTAGGTTTTAAAATAATTTGAATAAGTGTTGGATTCACATTATTTTTTAGTTTCTAAACCATTTTTGGTATGCATTAAGTTCCAAACCACATATAAATTATTTTTAAGCCACTAATACTCAATTTTATGGGGTTAAGAATTTAAAAATAGAGCTAACCCGCCAAATTTTTGTATTGAAAACCCTATTGTTACAAATGAGTGGAGTGGACAAATATAAATTCAAAATGCACGAGGTGCTTAATTGCTTTGGATATTGCTTAAAAAGAAGGCCGTTGACGAAAAAACAAAATCGTAAATAAAATTGTTGAAATGATGCAATCCACTTTGGATTTGTATTAAGCGTATGCTACTTCTCTGCCGCTATATTCGACCATATGGCATTACTGTCTCTTTTCCACTATAAAATCATCTTAAAATTTTTAAACATCAAATAAAGGGAAAAACTGTAGTTACAAATTTTAACGCCGGAAATCTCGCTGAAATAATTTATCAATGGCTGCTATTCGATACTTCATTGAATTACCTTTATAAATCATGTTTTATTTAACTGCTTATTTAGGCATATAATCTTGTTAAATGTATACTTCATTTAAGCGTATTAACTCTTAATTTTGAAAGAAAATGTTATTGTCATTATTTGAGTAAATTGGCAGGTATGCTCATTGTTGCTACTGCTCTCAGACTTTTGCATTGTGTTGATGGAAAATATTTTAAAATTAATTATGATTACTTTAAACCCATCAAATTTTTAATAATATTATGCAGTTTGATCAGTTAATAATTAAAATTTTATTCTTAATTATTTTAATTGACTCAAATCTTTTTATTAGCAAAAGAATAGACCATATGTCCCCACAAAATTTGTAACATTTAAAACCAACCAAATGAGGTTTCTGGAACACCGACAATTGGTTTTTGGGTTGTTAGAGGTTTGTAAAACAAGCCCGTACGTCTAAAAAAGAGATGAAATAGTGACATGCTGCCATTTAAGGAAAAGGCCAAAAGTAGGCAACATATTTTTTATAACCGGCCACCCATCCCAAAAATATGACAAAAAAGGTATTCTTTTAACTCCGCTATTTATTAAGCGATATTTATGAAAAATTGAGAGATTATTTTTACTCTTCGAGTAACGGTTATCCTAAACCTGTAGCTATTTGATCTACTATATGGTTTTCGAACCTTACAACTGCTACTAATGTTAAAAGGTCTAATGAAACCTTCCTCACTGCAACAGAACCTTTAGGGCATATAGTCGTAATGTAAAGTTGTAGGATTTCAAAACGAAATGAGTATTTACGGAAATTGTCGTCTGTTGAACATACCCGATTAACTGAATACGTAAGTCTTTGTTAATAAATAATCTGAATACTTGTATCAAAAAATATGATTCGTTAGTTAATAAAATGTATAAAAAGCGCACCGAACCGAACCATAACAAAGTTCAGTAAACCCAAAAACATGCAATGAACCGAACTGGCGGTTACAAAACTGTGTGAACCATCGAACCGAAACAGTCTTATTTCCGAGTGGTTTGCATCCCTGGTTTAAATAATTTCTAGTTGATCAAGAGATTTTGGACCAAGTTTATTGGTAAACCATCGATACAAAGTTAAATAGTAGCTGAATCAATGACTCTAAAAGTGAAAAAAGCAGCTTAAACGCCTTACCAAAGCTACCAATAAAATTTAGTAGGAGGCCTTTGCAAAATACCTCAAATTACAAGTTCACCATGATTAAATTCTACAAACTTATCCAAAAAATTTAATTAATTTAATTGTTTCAAATTATTTATAACTATGCTTAAGTATGCTCTTAATTTTTAATAAGCATTCGTAATCATAAGCTGACTTTAGTAGCTTTTTCTATTATATAAAATATTTTTTTAAAATTGAAAAATAAAGTATTTGTGAACTAATGCCAAAAAAAGTTAGTTTTGGAAAAGGGATTTATGCCTAAAAAATGAGAATATTGCTGACCCCAAACAAATGACATTGCATTTAAGTAAAAGCCTAAGAGTAGGCAACATTTTTTTATTAACGACTCAGCGCAAATATATGACAAAAGGTGATATTCTTATAACTCCGCTATCTATTAAGCGAGAGATCGATATCTTTAATTTGACCAACAACCAACTTGATCTGCCTGTAGACAATAGAAGTCTACATTTCAACGGATTGGGCAAGTCCAAAACCATGAAGGTATTCCAATAATTTACCATAGATATACACGAGTAACAACTAAATACATATATTGACTTAAATACCGAAATAACAGCAAATGAATTGCCCTTTGATCAGAAACAATCGAACAGAGATAGATTAGAATCAGCAAACACGCGCTCTAAGCTATGATGGCTGTCACAAAATGAATACCAAAACAAAATATAAATATTTACATTTTTCCAAGCTGTAGCTGTTCGACTGATTCGAATCTTTCTTCTATTTTCGGACCTTTTTTAAGCTTATGCTAAATAGAATTCTTGAAGGTCTAGTGGAAGTAGAGAGCAGGGGAAGAACATAGAATAAGATACATTGCCCTTCGGGATCCCTTGTTAAAAAACCAAGCTAGTCTTTAATGAAACTCCGCTTATTCCAACAGCAGTAATTGAAACGATCTTAAAATAATCATAAACATATATACTGAAGCGACATGTGCGTTCACTTGGGGGTTCGTCTTGATGTAGTCAGCCGAGCGGTTACTGAGTTTTGTTGTTGATAGAAGCAATTATTTTGTTGAAAAATCCAGAAAGTTCTTAATTAGCACATGCGGTCTGTTCTCGAGTGATAATAGTAGGGTAAGGTTAAAGTTATAGACAAATCGTCTCGACCGTCTTCAATGTATCGATCATGCATACGTGACACTGAGCTGAAGTAGTCATAGACTGCAATCGGTGTATCGATGACACGATATATGACACTTAGGACTTAGGATCGCCTGTGGGTCCAGGGGACCCAGGTTGTCCAGCTGTCGAAGCAAACGAATCTAAGTGGTTAAAGCAGTTCCCATCCGATCAACTCTGTATACCATGCCAGCACAATTATCCCAAATTGAAAAAGCTGCATTCCTTGCACCATGGTCACGATTCAGAAATTTCGACTAAAACTTCCAACGATTGAAGAAATATCCTTGTTAAGAGGGTGACATTAATTGGAGAACTGTTGACGTCGAACAGTGGTGAAGTTTGCCAACATCTCAAGAATTTTATGCTGAAATTGTCACAAAAATCAACTCCTTTCAACTTCAACTGAGTCTCCTCCAGCTCAATTTTCGGTAAAAATTCAAATTTGCCCACAAATCTCCACTTAATTGTTGTTGTAATGAAATTTTCAGGCAATTTAATTTATGCAAAACAAGACAACAAAACAAAAAAAAATGAATATGGAGAATATGCATGGCAAGCAGACAGTCAGTTTTGCCTTCAGTTCGTTTCGTTCTGCACTTGTGCATAAATACAATAAGAGAACTTGAATAAAATGCAAGAAGTACAAGTATAGAACCGAAGCGAAGCCACTTGGCGTATACGTAATATGAAAACGGCAAAAAACAAGCAGCAAGCCAGTCACCAGTCACCAGTATGGGCTACGTGCCAGGGACTGGTTGGGGGGTAAATGGTATTAATGGGTTGCCCAGGACCCTCCTCATTCTGCTTATACTTCTTCTTCTTCTTCTTGTATCCTTCTTTTGGCAGCAGTTGGCAAGCGTAACAAAAATTGCTGCAATGCGACTTTTTCGCTTTTTGGCTGTTGATGTCTTTTATGTAGTTGCACGTGCAGACATTGCAAATGCAAACATACAAACACACACACACACACAGAGAGAGAGAGACATACAAATCACGCCACTCAAAAGTTTCGACTGGATTTTGGAGGTAATCGAATGCTAATGGAAAACTGTTGCTCATAAATATGCCAAAATGGGGCCATTTAACTTATGAGTGGGCAGAGAGGCGCAGGCCCACTCCAGCTCTAGCGCTGCCAATTGCCGGTGGCGCATCCATGTTGAGCACATGACTCTTCAGCGTCATCAACACTTGCTGTACGTGACTTTGCTAACAAAAATTAACAATTTCATTAGGGCAGCAAAAAAAAAAGGAAGAAAAAAAGAAAGGATGAAGCAGAAGATGACGTAGTGTCAAGCTACAGAAAAAGCAACAGAGAGTGAATGAAAAAAATTGCTGCCACTTATCAAACAGACGCCCACACACACACACACCAACACACACACTTCCTGTCTGTGTATCAAACTAACGAACCGCGCACAGTTCCCACCTCTCCACTCCCGGGCCAACGCCTGCTGCAGTCATTTACAATACGTCTAAAAAGGCGCTGCGTGCTGTACGTGCATCAAGTGTGCTTCAAATGCACTTCATTGCCTCAGAGATACACACACACACACACACATATAAAGTGCTTAGGCTTTGTGCCTTACAAAGTAAATGAAAAATAAAAAATGGCAGAAAAGAAAAAATAACAGAAAAAGCAAAACTGAAGCAGACATCAAACGGCTCTGAATCAGTTGCCGCCACCTTTTAGCACACACACACACACACAGACACACTCACAATCAATTGCCTAAAGTAGTTTGTAAAATAAGATAAAGTTGCAGTAAACTTGGATTTTCGAGCACAAGTCCCCGACTGTCTCTAATGAAAGATTTGTGAGCAAACATACACAAACGGGTGTTTTTTTTTTATTCTCGATTTATCTTCTTATCCGCTTCTGCGTCTCCGTCGCACTGCAGTCATTTTTTGTTTTCCCGCCGCGCCCTTGGGGCAATTTTAAAGTCCCCTTTTTGAGGGCAGCCAAGCAAATCTGTCAAACGGCAAATACGAGTAAATAATAAAATCAACTTTTGTGTGTGTCTGTGTGCCTGTGTCTCGATGCTGGTAATGTGCGGGAAATTGATTTTTGTTGACGCAGCAACAAATTTGGGGCAGGGGTGGAAGTAAATATTTGGTCAAATTATTTTTTTAACAGGTGTTAGCTGAGCTTTATTTAAAGCTGGCCTCAAGGGTGAATAAAACCCAAAAATTGCTGGAAAATTTAATTTTTATATCAAAGGTACTTGGGCGTGTGTTCAGAACAATTCAACTTCTTTAAATCTCAATATAAATTACATCAGTTTTAGAATTCCTTAAAGTTCTTATTTAAACTTTAAACGCTACATTTATTGGGCATTCTTAAGCTGTTATTTTTCTTTTCTGAGTTCTGATTTGAATTGGATGACAAAACTCAAAATGATACATAGTCAATCTGAGAAGTTTATACCTTAGTGAAATAAGTTTATGTGGATAAGGGGGACATTTGATGTATGGAAAAATGTAAGGCCATACTGATACCCCCTAATACGATTCGTTTTTTAGTAAAATAGGCACAACAACAAAATCCTTTTTTTTTAAATGGGTTTTAGTGCCTGCGAATTAAATTTAAAGTTGATGTTGCCCTTGCTTACATTTTCAATTTTTCAGTAGTTGGCGTAGACTTGGTTTGAAGTCATAACATTTGACCAAAAGGTACCATGACCATTGAAAAAATTGTTTTTAATGTATCCAAGACAATATGTCAATATATATTTATGGTATATTATTGCACAATTTCTACTATTCTTCGCTGTTCACTTCTAAATGAAAGCAACTTTGGCCGTACACTACGAGGTTATCACACGAACTTGAACTGATGTGCATCACGGTTGCGGCCGTTCCTGCGATTATTTCATTTAAATTAGACTATCGCCCATTTGATATTCCAAACTTTGTCTAAAAAAAATGACTACTATAAAAAAATAGTGAACGTATTCTAATTTCTATACTGCAAAAGCCTTCTTAACGTTTAGGGTTGTCAATATTTTATCGATATATCGATATTTTTGTTGGACGATAAGGGTTATTCCGATATGATATTTTGTATGCCGATATTGGCGATTATCGATATTTTTATAAACGATATATCAGAAAAGTTACTATGGTAATAGGTGCAAATTATATGGCTAGCCTGATAAATCATCTGGTAATACAACTTAAAATCGCATTTAAGAACTAATCATACACGTATGGATGCAGAAATACGCTGCAATATTAGGTGTCAGTGTTAGAATATATTGAAGATATCGTCATGAACCCAATAGCTTATTGGAGAGCTAGTGCGGATGAATTGTTCGTGCTGTCTGAAAGTGCATTTCGATACTTTACTCTCTTGGCCTCAGCTTCGGCAAGCGTTTAAATTGTTTATATGTAAATAGCGAAATGTCTTCGGCCCCTGGGGGTATCAGGTGACAATCGCTGACTTACAGACACCCGAAGCAGAATGACTGGAGAACACATTAGGCGGGTTCTCTTAAATTCTTCACTTGATATTTTTTAAGCATAATCTGTAAGTCTTTAAAGCCTACACTCAGATAAGATACAAATTTAGTTCGTCACAATACTTCACATGAAAAAAAACACGTTTGAACTGCTTTGAAATCAGAACAATTTTGAACAGAAGCCTTTCTTATACGAAGTAATGTGCCCAACTAAATTTGTATCTCTTTTGAGTACACGCTTTTAAGGTTTAAAGAAAAAGAAACTCTGACTATTAATGTAATTTGAAAAAATGTACAGTGTAGTTTCAGAAAACTATTGGAAACTGTTGAAAAGATTAGATATAACGGTCTCTAAAAATCGTCACTAGCAGTTTTATGGTGAAGACGTTCCTTTAAAGCTTTTCAGTTTTCTTAAGCTTTAGAAAATAACGATAATATCGATATATCGATGTTTTTTGAAGGCGATATATCAAATATCGATATTGAAAATTTGGATTTTTGATATTATCGATATTGATATTTTGAGAAATATCGACAACCCTACTTCGAATCCTTCATTGATGACCCAGCGGCCAAAAATGGTGCAATCTCCACGATTGTAAGCCCCTTAGTGAGCGTGTTTCAGCGCAAATGTCCAAATGACTCGAACTAAACTAAAATGAACTTACTCGCTCCGCAAATATAGATTTCTAAAGGATTGACGTATAACAATCTTTAACCAAGGCAAAACTTAACTAACCGTTCTATTCAAAATTATACAAATACTAAAGAGAACATGCAGGTAGTTCCTCTAAATACGCGTGTTTTTATATATACACGTATATTCTCCTAAGCGCTATAAATTTCTAACAACGATCAATATTAAAAAAATCCTTTTAATCACATATTCTACATAAATTATAGATGAGATTTATGAAAAAAAAATTTTTCGATATTTTGAAACCATCTCACATGTCAACCCCATAGGAAATGGGCTCGCTTTATCAAATTTGGGTCTTAGGGCCGTTTTCTCCAATCTAGGTGGATTTGCATTTGCTGCTCATGCTCAAGACTAACCATTTAGATGGACTTGGTAACCATCTACTTCATCTTCATTAATTTCAAAACTCTACATGTTGAACAAGTTATGTATTTTTATGTTCGCGCATGTGGCCACACCTGAAAAATATTTGAAACCTTTAAACAACTGCTGCTAAGGTTGTTGAAAATAATTGTTTTTTTTTTTTTTTTTTTTCACTTATCTTGAAATAAATTTTTGACCTGGATATAGGCCTTTAAGCTAAGTTTATATATGCTTTGGCAATTTTGATTAAAATAGCCATGATTAAAGATTTTACAGGATTTATAACTGTAAGCCTAGTACGGGGGAGGGAAAAGAGTTTCCTTCTAGCTGTCAAACTCCATATAAAAAATTGCTTAAGAATTTTTCCTTGTCTCATTCTGATGTTTATATGGAGAAAGCCAAGCAATACAACGAGGAATTTTGAGAGTTGCCACATCGATGAACCTTGTGGACTGTATCGAACAGCTGATATTTCCCAGAGATATTGTAGTCACTTTCCCTTGTGTCAGTTGTCAAAAAGGCAAGGCTAAAGAAAATGGAGGCAAGACTAAAAATCGTTGCACAAATTTTAGTTGTGTCAGGACACCCAAAATGCATAATTCATGCATTGAAAGATATGGACACCGCGTTTACAATATGTGCTATTGACGCACTTGGTCTCCAGTTGAAGAAGAGGGTTGCCATCAACTTTATATAATCTTGCATTTCCAGAAATAAATTGAGCAATTAATTTTGTTGCAGGGTGAACCCCCGCAAGGCTTGATTGGATTGAGCCAAATATGTTCATCAAAACTTATCCAAATTATTTTGTTTGAACTGAGCTTTAGATCTATTGCTTAATCTTCCATCATAGTAACAAACAAAAGAAAAGCTTTCTCCTCCTCTGTGAAATGATTGCTTTATTTTTTAAAATTGGCGCGCAATAAAAAAAACAATTATCAGCCGAGTGCAGAGGTGATGCCAACTTACTTTTAGTGCCTTTTTACCCCTCCCGGTGTGAGCGTGGTGCGAATACCTAAAATTTATTATCAACCTACGTGACAACCAATTGCACAAAACCCACCCAGTTGAAAATCTAAAGCAAAAACATGAAAATGAGAAAACGGAAAGACAGACATGTCTATATCGACACGGCTGTGGATGCTAATCAAGAATATCTGTATATACATAGTTTATAGGGTCGGAGCTGATTCCTTCTGTCTGTTACATACTATTCAATCAAAACTTACTATACTCTTTTGTACCTTTGGTACAGAGTATAAATATAAATCAAGGAGTAATCGAATTAAGTACCTTGTAAATTTATAAATTCAACATGTCAGTTCAATGCACAAGAGTTCGTTACTTTAAGCCTGGTCAATTGACATAACAAAAAAAATTTAATTACTTGTTAAGTTAAAAAAATCCTTTGAAATCCACAATAACTCAAAACTGATTTACAATTTCCCATTTCCTTTTTTTTCTTGTGACAGATCAAAGTACATTATTTCCCCCCTCCTTTAAGCCCCCACTAAGTCAATAAAAAAAAACTTTCAATGGCGGAAAATGCCGTTCATTCTTCTCATCCTGGTGACGTTCGCTAAGCCGTTAAAAATATGCCGATGCCAAAGAAGATTTTTATTGACTTACTTTCGAGTGGCGACACAAACTTTTTGTTTGCAACTGAAACTTAGCTTTTGCATCTCTCCATTATTATGTGCCACTGAGCGAGAGAGAGAGAAAAAACAGAGAATGAGATTACGAATGAGATTTATGCGCCATTTCCTTTTGCTATTAAAGGAAGTGCAATGCGCCGTGCGGCCATAAAACTGTCCCCAAAACTAGTCTCACTGCATTAACCAACTGTTTCCTTGTTTTTTTCGCAGGCCAACTTGTCAACGCCTAATGTCCTTTTGATGCCTGCCAGAGGAGGTTGTCCTGTCCATAGCGGAAGCGTTGATAAATTATCATGTGAGCAGCAGCAGCAGCAGCAGGAGCCGTTGGCAGGTGCAGCAAATGATGTGGCCCGAAAACTAGGGGCCATGCGATTTTTAATCTATTTTAAATGTGCAACGGTTCGAAATTAGTAATGGTACGGTGCGACCGGATGATGGTTCACAACGACCGTGTCCTTTCTACTGGTCGGTGGGACTTTCGTCCGTTTGTAACGCCATTTGTCAACGATTTATCATCATCACCATTAATATCATGGTGCAGATTATTTATGATGCCAATTTGATGAAGTTATTTGCATTAATTGATTATTAATTGGTTCCGATGGAAATTTATGTGTGTGTGTGTGCCAAATAATGGAAATAAAACAGTTTAAAAACAAAATTTGAATTATAATGGTGCATTTTTTGGGGGTTGAGAAACGACAACATAAGTTGAGCTCGAGAAACAGCTATGTAAGTATTCTTGATGGGAAGCTTATTTACTATCAAACAGAACTATGCAAAAAAATCCCTCTGGCTTGCGCTGCAGCTAACGTCACGTGCTTCACGTTCAAACAGAAACGTTCTACTGCGTCAAAGGAGAGAGAACATGTCTACTTTACGGGTCACTGCCTCATCGGTAGTCATGCAGCTCACCTGGTCGTCACTTAGAGGAGGAGAGGAAGTGGAGAAGAACATTACTGCTGCACCTTCTGTGCCACTGACCAGCTCTTAGAACTGAAATTTATAACGTCCCATATCCAAGGCGACAACCAATTAGTAAAGAGCTGGAAAGAGTGGACAAAATGAGAGACTGACATAAAAGTTTCTCGTTCAAAGGGTCGGCAATGTGAGCAGAGACGCCGACAGAACTTAACCCGCTGTAATAGTATTTTTGAGTGAGCAGAGATAGGTTGGGAATGCATTGATCAAATTCAATCAACGAGCTTTAAAACTGTCTGCTTTCAGTCTAGGCTTGAGGCCTTAAAAATCATAAAACTAGAATAGAATAGAGTTTAAAAGCTCTCTGCTCGTTGCTGCAGGGGTCGGCATTGCGTACGAGTGTGTAGCCACTAACACGAAGTTTCTTTTGGTTAATGGCATTGCTGGCAAAGCAGCTTATACTGTCAGTGAAAAAGTCCGGTAAGTACAATATCTGAGGCATCAATTCATGATGTAGTTAGCGCAATTCGGCAGCGGAAATGATGTACAGGGTTTTCGGAAAGTAATAGGACGGATTTTCTTCCGCCGCGCCCTACGTAAACTGTATTCTGTTGGTGAGGTTATTAAAAAAAAAACAGCGGCTGGTCAGTTGTCTCCGAGCATCTGGAGAGTCAGGACAGGCTTTTTCGCGCGAGGTGTTTCTGTGAGTAGTGCAAGCCGCCAGAGAGAGTACGCGATTAATTCTGTGTGAATCTTGGTAAGTCTGCGACAGAGACGTTTGATATGATCAAGCAGGCTTACCCAGATGTTTCTTTAGCAAGTGGTGTGTTTCGGTGGCACCAAGCCTTTTTGGAGGGCCGAAGAGGTCGCCGATAAAGACCGTGCTGGAGGACCTTCGACAAACACCGACGCAAAGTTTTGGGCTCAGAGGACCGGTCGGCGGGGGGGGGACAACAGGCGGGCCGGACGAACTTCGACGGAAGAGCGAGCCGACGATGTCTTTAGAGACGGCGGACAAATTTTTTTTGGACGGGGTGTGCACAAAGTACAATGGACGCGGTCAGACCGTGGAGGCGACTAAGTATAACTCAGACTCGTCGACCAAAGTTGAAATTACCCAGATGTCGTTTTAAATTTAGCAAAATCTGTGATTCATGACATTGTGACGGAGCATTTGAACATGCGCAAGGTGTGCGCGAAGATGGTCCCAAAGTGAACTTGAAAAGTGACTTCTTGTGAACAGCTACCTGACCAAGGCCGGCATCCCAACGCTTCCGCAGCCGCCCTACAGCCCAAATGTGGCCCCCCGGACTTTTTTTTGTTTCCTCGCCTAAAAAGGCCGATGAAAGGCAAGCATTTTGAGACGACAGAGGGGATCCAAGCAGCATGCACCGCGGCTCTCAAGGCTATTCCGGAGAATGCCTTCCGTGACGCCTTCAATGCTTGGGAAATCGCGCTGGCAGCGTATACAATATGAGCTGAATTGTTCGGACTCTATTCGCACAAGAGTAAGTTTAAACCAGAGACCGTACACTCAGAAAAAAACGACCGGGATAGTTCTAGACCGATCGGGATAGAATTTATGCCGTTTTGTACTTGAAATTTTAAGTATGTTTTGTTCTTGAATGTACTTAAATTAAGTACGAAACATACTAGAATAGAAAAAGGACTGTTAAAATTATTCAAATGAGAACAAACGTTCTTGAATCAAGTACATTTCGTACTTACAGTTAGCCTAAAAATTTAAGAAAAGATCGTACTTAGTTCAAGTACAAAATTTCTTGGATTAAGTACAGAATAGACTTACTATGCAAGCTCCAAAAAGTGTGCTACGAAAACTGCGAATTATTTTACGTTGAATCTGTTCTTGAAATTCCCTCCTGGTTCTAACACTTTGGTAATGGAGTGTGGGTAGATTTCCGACCTACAGTATAAACATCTTGGTCTTTGGTTAATTCATTTCCTTTGGATTTTGATATTATATAGAGACCTTTATAGGCTTAGACCAAGAACATTTTGTACTTATTTTTTGAAGTATTATTTTGCTTCAAACATGGTTTGTGGTTGACTTTTGAATTATTAGACTTCGATGAAGAACCTTTTTGCACTTATTTTGAGAGTAAATCGGGCTGTACTTAAGACCATAACAAATTAATAATATGACCAAAAAGATATAATAATAGTTCGAAATGTACTTAAAATATCCCGAAACAGTCTTCAAACAAGTATTTTGGGATTGAAAAAATCGTACTTGAAATAAGGATTTTGTACTTGAATCAAGTATTTTCGTACTTACCGTACTATTGACACCGTTCGTACTTGATTCAAGTACAAAGTTCTTGGTTTTTTTTTCTGAGTGTAATGTTGACAGCTTTGCAACTTTTTATTTTGTTTTGGTCATCAAGAAAATATTATATCAAGGTATTTTTCGGCCATTTTCTTTGAGATCAAGCTTTTTGTAGCGCGGCCAACTATGAAAATCAAAGTCTAATCTTTCAATATTTATTGTTTGTAATCCATTCTTAAAGAGACTAGGTTCTCTAATTTTTTTTATACAAGCCTCACTTCTCTGGTGAAGTTGTTCAAAATCCCATTCAAACAACTATTAGCATTTGCCAAAACGTCAAAAATCCTCTTGGATTACTAACAAAAATGGTACCCAAAAAGCACCCGGCCGCACTAAGAGCCATAATGTCTATGTGTGACCCCTATATGGGTTCAGCCGAAACTACCATCCTACCTACAGTTAACTCTTCGTTCTTGTTCAAAACTGTAACAAACTTGCTAATCTTGTCCCTCACCTTAGGTTTTAAATAAAAAAAATCAAAGCTAGCTGCTGCTAATTTGAGCAGATATTGTGCATTTTTTGATCGTGCTCAACTTTCCAGTACTGGAACTAATTGACAGTCTAATATTACATATGTATAAGGAAAGACGAGAAAGGTAAAGATATTGGTTAGCTGCACTATCTCTTTCTTCTTCCTTGCATTTGTAAAGGCCTATATTGACAGTCAAAATGTATTGATGGGAAATTGAACATTTTAAAGCATCCTCGGGGCTAAACGTTAAATAAATGATTTTAGATTTAGTTAAATTTTCTGTTATAGATTTTAGATTTAGACAAGTTTTCTGGAAAATATACTGAGTTTTTTCAGCCATGTTTTGTAAAGAACGTAACATGTTGAAAATAAAATAAATGTAAAATTTTCAAATAAAAGCAAGCGCCAAATATAATCTTTTTGACAACGATTATTCTTATGCATCAGAGGTATGAGGGTCTTAACGAGTATGAGGAAGTTGAAAAACTAAGTCGCATGTACTTGAAAAAAATATCCCAACTACGCTTTGCACTTGGAAACCGGCTTACCCACTCAATACCTCCACGCTCAGCAGACATTTTAACTATATGGCAAAAAGTAATGCGACTTACGGATCAAAGACTACCAAAGATTATAGCCAAGCACCTACTAGAGGAAAAGTCACAATACTTTGCAGTATGGCAAGCAGAAGCCCAAATCGACGATGTCGAAAGCTGACAAAAAATCGCACACGACAATCTTGCAAAATAAGGATGCACAACACAGAGTCAGATGCGGGAATAGGGCTCGGACCAGCGATGTAAGGCTCATATATATAAAGATTGAACTACAATTTGGGCGAAAACAATTATTTCCGCGACAATCTCGAGACCAGCAAATTAGCATCATCTTCAAGGCCAGATGTGAGATGCTGCAACTGAGTTTCAAGCCCCACAGAAGTGTTGATCACTGCACCCTCTGCAATTTGAACGTGAGAGAAGACGTGCTTGCACTTTATTGCTATATCGTCCGATTTTAAAAGAGATAAGGTTTCGCTATTTTGGTACAAACACCCTGACTGCAGTCTCAGCTGTCGATCTCCTGAATGGCTCAAACTGGTCGTTTCTTGAATCATAAGCGATTTATTTCTACTTATAGGCGTAAAATAATACAGGGGGTTTTTAAAAAAATTGATAAATTTTAAAGTAAAATTTAAAAGGTTTGGGTAACGGTTTTAATCTCTGGTCGTGCTACAAATATTGATTTGCAAGGTGCCACAATAGGTGTTAGGTTAATGTCAAGTAATACCACGGTGCAGGCCACAAAGGCGTCAGCAACTGGAACTGCACGGAGATCGGGATTATGTGAATAGATGATGGAAGTAGCTGCGTTAGTAAGGATTGCAGTATTGGCAACAGCAGAACCGGAATTAGTTGAAACAGGCAGCAGGAACGATTACAGAAATAGGATCAGAGAGGGTAGCATCGTACACATTCGCAGCAACACCCGTAAAAAGTCAGAGAGATTCCAGAGAGGTGCACTGAAGCACCTCATTTTTGCTCTTTGGGGCACTCGTTAAACATTTGAAGTCCAAAAAAAAAACGGAGACTCCAGACCTAGGAACTTATCACTAAGCCTTATACAGCCAAATCTGGTTCGCCTTCTAAATTGTTTTTCTATTTCGCGACTAGCGTCAATCCGATCCGGCCGTAATTTCTCTTACCTCTTAATTTCTTTCAACCTTTCCAAAGATTTACTCACGCTCTTCCAATAGTCTTACTTGTCCATCGATCCTCTGTAAAACCCCAACAACACCATCGGTTTACCTTTAGAAAAAAAAGACACTCGAAATTGCGTGTTTTCTAATACATTAAAATATATTAATTGATTTATTTTGATGATCTCGTTGAACAATCGTTAATATCTTTTCAATGGAATTGGCATAACAAAACATAAGACATTTTTTCTGGTTGTCGCATCATTTGGAGTGCTTGCAGAATAACAAAATAATAAAATACAAAATAAACATGGACAAATTGCATGATGATCTCTCGTGTGTTTATATGTATGCAATGTATATGTACGTTTGTATGTACTTTGACTAAGTCGCAATAACTGAAATTTGACATTGGACAAATTTAAAAAAATTTCATAACATTTAACATGCAGTTAAAAATATATAATTACATAAATAATTTTACTATTGACTAGGGATAAATTTGTCGTTTAATTTGTTGGTTTTCTTCTTGTTGATTGTCTAATTCGCTAATGTGTATATTTGGAATAGAATGCAGCAGCAATAATAAATAATAATTAATGTACGAATTGCACTGGGCGTTTAAAAATTCATAAGACAGCGGCGAGATTCCTTCGGTTGCCTCTCGATTGATTTACCACGCTGCCAACTCCTTTGAAGCGGTTTGCGACCCGGCTAAGGCGCTTTCTTTGCTTTGGGCTTTGGGTTCTAAGCTAGACTATAGACAAGTTTCTTCGATTGGCAAGACAAGACCTGGACTAACAACGTATTTTGGTAGCCACATAGAGAGTGCAAGACAGAGAGAGATAGGGACAAAGAGAGAGAGAGAGTGTGTGTGCCTACGTAATAAAAAGCTCCACACAGGAGTTGCTTACCAGGGGCGTGGCCGCTGCCGCCGCCCCCTGGCTACCAGTTTTCAAAGTGGGCGTGGTGCTGGCATGGTTTGTGTCAATGCTAAGCAGTGTTTGAGTTTGTGACGTTGAGGATGACGATAGGAAGGAGGATTCCGTAGTTGATTGTCCTGGTGTGGGCGTAATTGGCTGTTCGCCCGCTTCAGCTGTTCCATTTACGGTTGGCCCTGTTATAGCAGCTGCTACTACCTGAAGTGATGGCTGCTGCAGCGGCTGATTGGGATTTGAATAGCCCAACATGGGAACGGCCAGCTTGTTGCCGCTGGGCACGGTGTTTGTGGGCGAGAATTGCTTAGGTGGCACAAACGACACGGCTGCCTTAGTGGGCGTGAGTATCAGACCGGTGCTGGTATGTGGTATGGCCACACTCGGCGGTGACAGCGGTGAGGGGGGAAAAAAGTCCAGCGGGTACTGTAAAAGCAGAACAGAGAAAGAGAAAGGGGTTAAAAGATGTTTCAAAATGTCAACTTTATATCTTGCAATTCTCAAATTGTTTTAGCGGGTTAAGACGAAAAGCTATACACACAGCCTGGTCTCTCTAAGAACCTTTGTATCTTGTAGTTATTCAATGAAGAATCACCTTCCTTGACCTAAATACAGTAGGAAACTGCTTTGTTCCAAGGCGCAATTGAGCAATTGTGTGACACAACAACAAAGTCAATGCGAATCGGTGTGTGACGCCTGCTAGTCGCACAAGCAGACGGCGAAAACAGTACTGTGCGCGCCATCGAGACTCAGCGCAGAAGCTGATGTCTGCAAAAACAAAATATATATAATGTGTCTCGGTTGTCGACATAAGCCTAGCTTATAAGATCTGTTTTTTCTCTTGTTGAAGTTGGACGGCTCCCATACTCAAACTTCGTGCCCACCGCTGTATTAAATAAGACTGCAAACCTTTAAAATTCCTGAGAATGTTTACTTCGTAGTGTGAACTTATTGCAAAAGCAAAGGTTCTGTTTGTGGACCTGTTCCTAAGCTTGTCAAACAATGTTTATTAGCTTCTTAGATCTTTAAAACATTTTTCCTCTATTCGGGGTGAGTTTGAAACATATATTTATCTAGAGTGTTAGTTTAACTATATCTTCTTTCTCGAACTCGTTAAAAACCTGACTTAGAAAAGATTTTTTATAGTCCGATTCGTTTGTCACAAAAACCCAAACCGATTCGTTCTTTACTGGCTTTGCTGCCTGGGTTTGAAAACTTTATTGAGTGAGCCAACTTGTGAGAGCTAGCATTGACACTGTGAAAGATTATTCGTCTGCCTCTTTTACCTAGCCTTCACAAGAGAAGCTCATTTGTAGTTGTAATCTTTAAAGTAGGTAGGTAGTAGGGTATTTCAATATTTTGGATTTTATCGATATATCGATATTTTTGATGGACGATAAGGGTTATTTCGATATGATATTTGGTACGCCGATATCGGCGATTATCGATGTTTTCATAAACGATATATCAGCCAAAATTTCTATGGTAATAGGCGCAAAATAAATGGCAAGCCTCATAAAAACATCTGGTAATACAACTTAAAAGCGCTTTTAAGAACTAATCATATGCTGCAGTACGCTGCAAAATGAAGTGTCACTGTTGCAATATATTGAAGATATCAACATGAACCCAAAAGCTTATTGGAGAGATAATGCGGATGAGTTGTTCATGCTTTCTGAAATTGCATTTCGATACTTAATTCCTCCCGGAAGTTCAGTACCAACAGAACCAAAAGCATTTGCAGCAGAATAACTGTGGAACACATTTAGCAGCGGGTTTCTTAAATTCTTAGTCAAATCCCTATTGGTATTTTTTGGAGGCAGAATCTGTGAAGGCCAATTGTTGTGTTTGTTAATTTTTTGCATGAAGCAGGATTGCGCTACTGGTCGGCACGCTGGCAGCCCGGCTCGGCTCGTATGCGGTGTGGTCCTTTTGGATGCCTTCCTCTCCCAAACACAATCAATACATTTATACTACTTCGAGCCTAAAGTCAATAGTTGAAAAAAGTCCGTCAAAGATAGCTGTCCGATCCACCCACAAGTTGTCGTTCTCATTCAATCTCACACACGCTCTACATTCACTCCAACCCAATTCGTCCATACGCCGTATCCCCCAAATACGTTCATTCGCACTCACTCACACATACAGCCCCAACTGTCGCTTCCCTCTAGTTCTGTCGGGGTCAATTGCGACAAATTCATCGACGCTGCATTGTTGACACTGTCGACAGTCCCTTCGTCGACGCCAAAGGTATGCAGACAGCGTCGACGGAGAGCAGCTGCGAGAGAGAGCCAGAACGGCTTGCGCTGTCAGATTTGTAAGTCAGAGAGCGAGAGTGTGCAAACGAAAAGAACAGGAATGCTACGAATGGCAGCTAAAAAGTGGCTGTCAAAATACTCTAGCAATTTTTATACGTCGACGAATCGTCTATGCGGAAAGCCGTGCACTACCTCCTAGGACATGCCATTGTTAAAGGTAAACAATGGCGCAGTAAAAGGGTAGTCGAGCGAGCGTCGATGGCATGCGCGAAGCCATTGACGATTCGTCGACGCTGCGTTGATGGTCGGTTAGTAGAGGCCCTCTAGTTCTGTCGGGGTCAATTGCGACAAATTCATCGACGCTGCATTGTTGAATTGGCGACAGTCCCTTCGTCGACGCCAAAGGTATGCAGACAGCGTCGACGGAGAGCAGCTGCGCAAGAGCAAGAACAGCTTGCGCTCTCAGTTTTTTAAGTGAGAGATCGAGAGTGTGCAAACAAAAAGAATAGGAATGCAACGAATGATAGCCAAAAAGCCGCTGTCAAAATACTCTTGCAATTGTTATACAATAACTGTTATCTAATTCCTTTTATGCAATTTTACAGCATTTGTATTATAAATAAGTCTTAATAAGTCTAACTTAAGCCTTCTAAATATATTTAAAAAAGTATTTACAAGCGCCGTAATAAAAATTATATAAGTAAAGTGTGAAGGCACGCTCCAATAGTCTGATCTCGCTAATTCCGCTGTATTGTTCTTTCGTATGTTTGCATGCTCCTTTCATTTTGTACTGCCGGCAAAATAACTTCAACTTTTGCGAGACAGAGGCAAGTTGAGCCTGTGTCAAAAAATTCATACGCGGTCCGAAGAACAAAATTAATTACCTTAATTTTTGTATTTGTATTCTTTTTTTAGTTCTATTTTTTGCCTATTGTTTTCTTTTTCAGCTTAAGATTTTTAATGGTAATGATATTAAAATTAAATTGTAAATTAAAAAATACAATCAACGTAATATAAACTAAAGTAATCTATAGTTTTTTTTTTGATTATATAAAATCTATTAACCCATTTATAAATGCCCTATTTCTTCAATACCTCATAGTAGATTCGTACGTTGGCACGACATTTCGTTAACAAAACGTCAAAAGTTCTCTTTTGGCTATTCTTTGATCCCATATACGTCGACGAATCGTCATAGCCAAGAAAGCCGTGCACTACCTAACCTATGCCAATGTTAAAGGTAAACAATGGCGCAGTACAAGGGTAGTCGAGCGAGCGTCGATGGCATGCGCGAAACCATTGACGTTCATCGGCGCTGCGTTGATGGTCGGTTAGTAGAGGGTTGCGCTCAGATTCTCTCTCGCTCTCATATACACACACACACTCTCCAACTTGATCATTTGCATGATCGGTGGTCTGGCCTTAACCCACCCCTTCTCACGCTTATGCGTGGCCTTTGGACCAACCTTGGCCATCGTGGTTGATCCCCTATTCTTTCATCTGTCAAGTCCTTTTCATCCTCTTTGGGATTGACCTTCTGCGGCTACACCATCACAAATACCCCCCAATCACATAAGGCGTCCCTCGGGCCGCTTAAGAGTCCCCTTGGGACCAATCCCTACCTATATTGCACGCTGCTGGTTGCGCAGCAGGAAGACAGCTTAGCACCCAGGACCTGTGCTGCGTGCTAATTGTTATCCCAGGCGTTTGCCGTACTGTCTAAGCCCTATATTATATTGGTCCTTCTTGTTAACTATTTGTAAATAGATTAAGTTATATGAACCAAATATTGCCAAAAATATCATTAAACCAAAAAAAAAGAATCTGTGAATCTAAGGCCTATACTTAGATAAGATACTTTATGCACAATACAACATATGGAAAAATAAAACACTTTTGAACCGCTTTAGAATCTGAACAATTTTGAACAGAAGTCTTACTTATAAGAAGTATTGCGCCTAACTAAAATTTTATTTCATTATTAAAATTGCGGGAAACCAGTAGTTTTTATCTTTAACCGATTTAATCTGGTTCAGAACCGGTCTAACATATGTATTAAGAAATTATAAACCACTTTTGAGCCTCCTTCTCAAATTTGGAATATATCAAACTCATATTTGCTTTTTACTTACCAATGGCTGCGACGGAGAATGAGCTCCCGGCTGACTGTAGTATGTGGTGGGTGACACAGGTGGACTGGGATAGGGCCAGTAGACCAACGGTGGCGGATAAAAAGCCGATGCATGATGATGATGATGGTGGTGAGCATGGGCATGGGCATGAGGCGAGTGATGATGCGAACGTGGTGTGGCCAACAGCGGTGTATGCGGCGGCGGTGGTGGTGGAGCTCCATAGGCCGGAAAAGGAGTTCCAAAGTGAGCACCTAGCACAGTGGTACCTACATAAAGACAAAATTCCATAAGCCAATGAGTCGATACTTCCATTAAAGCATAAAATTCTAAAACATAATTGGGTATTCAGTTTGGGGGTCAGTGTTGTGAGTATGGTTTGATTGTGGGGACGGGGGGGATTAGAGCTTAAAAACTATATAGATTAATCAGTAGATCTCCATTGTTGTTGTTGTTGTTGTTGGTAGAGGCTGGCTTGTTAGTGTTAGTAGCTGGCATCTTAATTGTGGGGTTAGTTTTAAAAGTAAAATCGTATTCAAAACACTCACCGTTTAGACATTGCAAATGGTAGGAGAGACATATAAGTTTTTTGGTATTTCTTTTTTTTTTTAAACCTTACCCAGAGACCATGATACATTTTTGCGCACATACGAGTAATTTTAAACAATTTATGCCGTTTGTTTTCCAAGCACCAACCTTTAGAAGTAAAATTTGATTATGCAACCAAAAAACGCAAACAAAAAAGTAAAGGAAATAGAAAAGACAGGGACAACCAACAATTGTGGTCCTTGTAGTGCTGAATTTGTTGCTGTTTTTTGCCGCGGACAGGAGTTACATACAAAATGCATAGCTAAAGACTAAATTTATGATGGACAGAAACCAAACAATTTTTCCACAATTTCCATTTCACTCTGAGCCAATTCGGAGACGGAGCCAAAGGATGCGCTGAAAATACGTACGAAAGCTAGACCCAAGCCCACATACCCCCCGGTAGTTACACATAAGATAAGTATAATGACAGCAAAAAAGAGGGTAACACACAAATTTTGAATTGAAATGAAGTGTAATTAGTAGGGGCAGTCCTTAAGAAAAGATAAAGTCGTAGAAAACGAGAGAGGGAGATAGAGAGAGAGAGAGAGGGAGAGCGAACTTAGTTGTAGCGGTATGTATATTTTATTGAAGTAAAAAATTAATCAAATTGTCTAAATGGAATATCAAAAAAATGTTTAAACTTGCATTGTGCGTTTTAAAACTAGTTAAGTAAAGTTTAAAAATTTCCATTTGGCTTAATGAGTTTTGTTTTGTTTTTAAATGGAAGCCAATAAAATTGTTGTTGGTGTATAATTATTGCATTAAGGCCAAATAAAACCCACACTCGATTAAATCCACAACTAAAAACTAAGTTTAATTAAAGACTAAAGTTTAAGCTATGAAAATTTTTCCCATACTTTTTTCCCACCCCCACAAAATGAAACAAAACCGAAAGCGTTGGCGAAACTGCATGTTAGACGCAAAAGAGAGAAAAATAAAGCCTAAAGTCGCTAAAGTTCTGTTCTCTAAGGAGCCGAAAATAAAAAGCATTCGAATCGGTTGTTCGTTGGAAAACTTAAAGCTTTTTTCACTTAGTTAGCGTCAGCCTAAAAGCTCTATAGTTTTGATTGCAAGAAGAAGCGGTTGACATACCTGTACTTTTTACCAAAAAGCCTACTGATGATAGGACCGAAAGATTCTTGAAACAGAAACACAACTTTGTAACCTTTAGGATAAAAGGTAAATTTGTTTAAATTTTTCCAAAAATTATACATTTTATGCCTTTTGAATCGACAGCTTACGGCTGCGTAGACCTCAAACAAAACAATAACCACAAGAAATAGAAAGAGAAACGCAATTATTGTGTCTAAATCATGTGTCGTCTACCACAGAATCTACGCTGAAGACGACGCAAACGTACTTGTTGTTGCGTTCAATTTTGCAAGAGACCTAGAAGAGAAAGTGAACAGAGAAGACTTATAAAGTTGATAGTCCAACAATCTTGATTGTATTAAAACCTTTTGAAACACAATCGATTCTAGGTTATTAAAAGAATGTTTCAGTTCCGTTAATTCTATACTAGCCTCCTATCAAAAAGCTCAAAAGAAGTTTTAAAATGCATAGATAGAGCAATTTTTTCAACATTTCTCCAAAGAGTTGACTAAATTGGAAACAATTAGGTAGAGTACAGAATATTTTCTGATATTGAGAAATAGTTGTAGCTAGTGAAGGGCCTAACTTGACACTTAAACTAAAAGACACTGTAAAAACTGAAGTCTTACTGCCAAATATTGGATAATGCAGCATTATTGCACAATGATTAAGTCTCGGAAAAGTAATGGAATGTAAAATTAATATCAGAACAATTTTTATAATTTTTTGACATTCGATTAATGGAGATAAGGATTGTGGGCGCAAGAAATTGATTGAAGTTCCCGTATCCAGCTCTCAACCTTTAGTCGAAAATACCAGTGATCGTGTTTACACGACGAAGCTTTCTTCATAAAGATTCACTTGAAGTACTTTTTTGTATCCATTTAGATCCATTTGGAGTGGATAGTTTTATCATACAAACAAGTAAGAGTGTTGTGGTCGAGTGCCCCGACAGCAAAATACCCTGTTCCTAGTAATGTGGTTCCATTTATTTTAAAATTTATTTGAGTAAATGGGGAGCGCACTTGCATATCTTCGGTGTTTTTTGCTCGGATCTTATAGTGGTATACAGTAATAGACAGATATTGGGCCTTACTGAATATATATTAAGTCACTAGGTACAAGCTTTAAAATTGTAGCTCTGACGGTTAGAAGAAGGGTAATTTGCCAAATCAGGAGCAAACTTGATCTGGGTGCAGTATACACCTACATACATGCAAAATTTGTGGCTCTACCTCTTATAGTCTCTGAGATCAACGCCGAAAGGTAATCTAAGAAAAATTACACATGCAAGGCCCAAAGCCCGGTTCATACAGAGAGAGAGACAGTTTTTCGCTGTTAAAAGATGGAGGAGGAGGAATTTTCAAATCAAACAAACTCGATGTGGGTACAGTATACACCTTCCAGCATGCCAAAAATTGTGGCTCTATCTGTTACAGTTTCTGAGATCGAAGCGTTCATACAGACAGACGGACAGACGGACATGGCTAAATCGACTCGGCTGTTGATGCTGCAAGAATATATATACTTTATGTGGTCGGAGGTGCTTCCTTCTGGCTGTTACATTACACTTGCACAACTTCATGATCCCCTTTTCCCATTTTTAATGAGAACAGGGTATAATAAGGAATTCCATATCCATTTTTCATATGCTTTTGACGATTTTCAGCTCCACTGAATGAAAATCTAAGATCAATTTAACATTTAATCCAAATGGATCCTAAATCATCCAATGCCTTGGTGGGCACTGAATTTGCAATTGTGAGCACTACAACAACATCTACAACAAATACAACTTCTGAAGTCATAAATTAAGGAAAATGATTTATTCGTGCACGACAAAAAATCGGTGTTTTTGTTGTTTCTTCAAACGAGAAAAAAATTATACACTAAGAGAAATTTTTGAGTGAATTTTTTTATTCGTTTATTAGTTTTTCAAAACCTACTTTTTCTTTACTAATTGATGGTCGCAGTAAATCAGATAGACTTATATCACTTAATTTTTCCTATGAGCATTTTTAATATGTTTTATATGGCGAATGAATGCAGATTCATGTTTTTGTTTGTTGTTTAGTTTTATTGGGGGTCATAAATTAATTGCTCGCAGCGTCAAAAGTTGTTGTTGTATCTAGGCTAGGCAAAACAACGGATTGAGTAGTCTGAGTAACGTGAGCAAAGGGATGCCCACCAAGGATCCAATGGACAAACATGCTTTTTTCTGTTTAGGGAAGAGGTATTGAGGGGCAGTTAGTGAGTGGTCGTGAAATTTTTCGAAAATTTCCCTTTGCCTTACTCCGATTGATTCGAAGCAGGGTTGAATTCAAGGTCGTTTTTTTATCGATAACTCTCGCAGTCGTATAGGCTGTGCTTAAACTTTACGAGTCAAATATCATAACACAGAGGTAAAAAAACCTGTTTAGAAAATAAGTTGCCTTCAACTTAAAATGAGAACAAGATGGTCTCAAAATTCTAGAGCACAAATGTTCCAAATGTTCTTGAAATGAGTAAAGTTGTTCTCAATCGGATAATATTTGCTTTGACCAACAACAAAACCGGTTTTCAATAGAGAAATATACAAGAGAGAGAGCTAGTTGGCTCTCTTTTTGATCTTTCTCTTCTCAGCTCAACAAAGCATAAGTAGCCCTCTAGACGTGCATCTGCAAAACTGTTCAAAGGCTGTATTGGCTAGCGCGTCATTCCATACGTTGAATGCATAAGGTACCGGGCTCAAATCCCAGACAAGACCGATAAAATTTTTTTGTGTTTTTTCTGAAAAACTTAAATAAAACGAGGTCAGGTTTGGGTGGGTCGTTAAAGCGATGTTTCTGATTCCTATGGAATATATGGGTGGAGGAATAAGCAGCAGGCGCACATATCCAAGGCGTCTTGCCTCCCTTCACTTCCAATCAGAAGAGGTAAAATGAGGAATCCGCCCACACCTGGTCCAAGTGCAATCGAATTTTTTCCCAGTTGAGTTTAAAGTATTCTTGAAAATCTACCAAGATAAACTCAAATCATGTTCCATTTGAGTTTTTGCGTTCTCAAAAAATTGTTCTTGAAGTGAGACCATTGTACTAGAAATGAGAAACCCCGTTTATTCATGGTTTTTGGTAGTTTTGAGTCCAATGTTCTCGGTTTTTTCCCTCTGTGTATGCAAATGTTTTGAGGATGCTTTAAAACGACATTGAAGAGAGCTTCATGAATCAAACTTCATCAAGTAAACACGGACTAATAAAGGTAAGGTAAGGCTCAGTGAAATGTTATTCTGCTGGCCATACCGATAGTTGACTTATGATCTTTACTTTTCATTCTAGAAATGAACTGTGTCTATTGCCGCACCCATGGATGCTATAGCTCCCTACGAATTAAGAAAGGTAAACCCCATCGCAGCTGTGGCGCCTTACAAATAAAGTTTTCAATAGTAATTCTATAAATGGTTCAATCCCTCCCGTTAACTTCGACAACTTTCGACCTAGGCGGTGAATGCTTGGTTAGTTTAACCCTATTATGCTCCGATATTCACTTTCCTTAAATTGAAGCTGGCATGCCTTACAATAAAGTTTTAAATAGTAATTCTTTATATGGTGTGAATCCCTGGCGGTAACTTCGACAACTTTCGACCTAGGCGGAAGAAAATGGCCATAATGGATTAGGTTTAACCCCTATTATGCTGAGTTAAGCACTACCCATGGTCGCTGTTGCACCACACGAACTGTGTGAAGTACTACCAATCGTAGTTGAGTCGCCACACGAACTGTGTGAAGTACTACCCATCGCCGCAGTGGCGCTTTTAATGTTAATCGAGAAAATATTTACCTTATAGGTTCGGAGAAGCTTCATTTTGGTATTCATACCTGCGGTATTAAGTCCGAAAACCAGCCCTGAAGATCTGCCTGCACTGCACGAAAGATCCATTTAGATCCATTTGGGATGGATAGTATTCTCATATCCTCTGGATGAATTTCACTTCTAATACTCAGCAAAAATTTGTATACCCTGCCTAAAAGTACATCAAAGCTTCTTTGTCTTTAGCTTTTAATACATATTGTGAGCATTCCCTGGTACCACAAAATTGAGGACAAACAAAACTTAACCCAATTACACATGGACAAGAACTAGGCTTATACCATTCCTATATAGAATGAAATGTAAAAAAGATCAACCCAATTACCAAATATAAATACCAAATTTATATGTAGACACACTAAAGCGCCAGCACTAATACAGGTACGAAAAGCATTTGCTAGTTTCCCTTTTTTGTTTTGGAAGTGAAAAATTAGTGATGACAGAGTACACACAAATTAAAGAGAGAATGTGGAATAATTTCCCATTTGCGACTAACACCAGTTACGCACACTTAAAATACAATATTTAGATATATATATGCAGGGTATATATACGATATCAAAATTCAAACAATGAGATTATTAATATTAAGTTAAGGTTTCTTTTGTTTGGGTTAAGAAAATAGATATTAGAGCTCCTTAAAGCACAAAAAAAGACACAGGAAAAGTTTTCTAAGTTAAAATTAATGTGTGGATAATGCAAAACCAAAAATTTTACAAACTTATACGTTCTTATTTGACTAATGTTTCGTTAAGTATAAAAGATGTCTTATAGAATAGTGTTTGTTTTTTTTTTTGTGTTCAAAACCATAAACATTTTTCAAATTTCATTTATGTGTGTGTAAAGTATTTTATGCTTTGTTCACGCTTGAGCCAACACCTGACGCCGTTCATGAAGAGAACCAGCTTGCCTGGGCTTAAATATTCTAACTTAAAGATTGCACATTAAGGTCTGGACAAGCCCAGCTCGCTTCATGAATGACGTTAGCCTCTGTTGTTGCTGGACACACACACACACACACACACCACAGACAACAACATACATAAAAAAAAATATTAAGGCTTTTGCTTTTGCGTGCACATTATGTGAATGTGGGTGTGTGTGTGTGTGAGCTTGTGCGGTTTATATGTTTAATGCTTAGACCTTAGGACAATTAAGTAGATGCTTAGATAACTACGAAAAGTACTTTCAGTTTACTTTTCCTTTTAGAAAAAAATAAAATATTAAAAATTTACGAAATTAAGCACTAGGAAATATGTGTAGAATGTATGTGTGTGTATGTGTGCCAATATATGATATATGCATGTATTATATATGTGATATATATATGTCCACTCATTAAGCTTTTTATTTGCAAAACGTTCATTGGAATGTGTGCTGGAAGTGCTGGAGTTTAAATGGATTTTTAGCGACTTTTTGAGTCGTGGAAATTCAGAGGGAGATGAGCAGGGTGACTTGGAATCCGCATGATTTCAGGATTATGACTTGATAAATTTGGCACGAATATAGTCTTTTTGCAAAAAAAAGGTTTTATTGTTTTGATTTAGGACTAACTTTAAATGTTTTATTATTTTTTTATTGGAAACGAATCAATTTACTCATCTTGCTCAGTTGTTCACTAAAAGAACTGATGTCTATGTCGCTACTTTGCTGTCAAAAAGAGTTCAATTTCACTTTTGCTTACTCCCTCTAACTTAGAACTTTACATCTTAGCCAGACCATTACATATTTCTGTTAAAAAAAAATGTTTTCTAAATTTGAAAAATATTGTCTACAATTAGATATATGTATATTTGTCTAAAAAATGGAACTTCTTTTTATAGAAATATAGATATTCCTTAAATAAGATACTAAATTAACTTCGACGAACTTCATTTAACCTTTTACTTTGAAAGAAAAAGGTTCTCAAATTCAATTTCCCAAAGATTGTACGGACGGAATAGAAAATTCTTATGGAGGGGAGTAATGGAAATCTCTGGATATTTTTGTATAAATTTTATTTGCCTTTATGTGTGAACAGACTCAAATCTATGCTCGGTTACTAGATCAGTTGAAATCCTTTCACACAGAGGGAAAAAGCTGGTTCTGGAAATAAGTTGCCTTCAACTCAAAATAACAACAAAACTTAGTCAATAATTTAGAGCACAAATCGCTAAGTTACTTTAAGACTGGCATAACTCAAAAAATACGATTTTTGATTTAAAGATGCAGAAATATTGTGTTCTATTTTATGTAAAATTTTCATTTTAATCAGGGCTGCAAACCGGTTCGGAGTTGTACCGCTCCGGAGTCGGAGACTCCGGAATTTTTGGGAAGTCCGAACCGAACACGAACCGGATCAGAACAATTTTTTCTTCCCGAACCTGAACCGGAGCAAAAAAAAGTTGAAAAGTGTTCGGTTCAAAAGAGATGTTCCATTACATTTTTAAAAATAAATGATTCTTTACCATGTAAATTTTTTGGTAAAGGTGAAAAGCAATGTTTAAGTTTTAAGGTTTTGGAAAAAATGTCGTATTATTAGTTGTTGCTGCAACACAAGTATCAGTGTAGCGCAATTTTTCTACTCATATATTTGTCTTACCCAGCAATAGAGTCAGTAATAATGAAAGATTGCTGGACGACACACTAATGATTAATTTGGTGACATGACAAAACGCCCACGGACAAAAGGCCCATATCCAAATTAATCGTAGTATGCATCGAAATTTTAAATGTTATGGGCCTTATGTCCACATTATATTCGGACATAAGGCCCACATCTCGTCGGACTTTTGGCCCAGTTTAATAAAAACTCTGAAATTATAGCCAGAAATATGGCGCTTTAATTTGAAAACGAACTAGCTGTCTCTTGCATATCAGCGGCCTAAAGTGGACAGAGTCAAAAATGCTTGGAATAGCAAAAGCAGCGACAGGCTGGTCACAGAGGAAGACATTTCCAGGGCTGCGCGCGAGACCCTCAAGTACAAGATAATCTCAAAACCCAAGGAGAAGGTTATCTACGAAACGGTGTTCAAGCACTGCAACGTAAAGTGCAGTATCCAGCCTTTTCGGCATGGCTTGACTTAGATGTGACTGCGCTACCAGCGCAAGTTGAAACGCAATGGTTCAGACATAGTTGTGCTTCGGATTCTTCAGCAATTTCGATATTAGCAATACTCTTTGCTCAGATATCCCCAGCCGTTGCTGATGTGGGAGGCGCTGTGGCCGAGGAGGTAATCAAAGTAGAGACCAAAATGGAGTCATCGCATCGCAACCTGTTCAGGCGATTAGAGTAAATTAATATTCAAATAAAGTTTCACTTCTCATTCATTTCCAAAAGACACCAATTTCGAATTTTATTTGTATTTACGGGCGTGGGGAGATAATTTGCCCACTAATTCAGAAAGGCTGAAAGGAGACTACACACATACACAAAGTCTTCTGTCAATTTGGAGTTGTCTGTTTTGCCTTTGGAATTCCTAAACAATCATACAACTGACAACTTGCAGAAGATAGGCAAAGCCTGCTGATGATAAGACCGAGAGGTTCTTGAAACAGCTGTACAGTCGACAATTCTCCTTTTGTGTGTGTGTGTGTCTTGTTTTAAAAGGTTTGAACAAACATAAATTTTAATGTATAGACTGACAGTTTCTGTCAGAAATTAGTCAGCTGTTTGCTCTCACTTACGCTCTCTGAATGCGTTTGGGAATATGTCCGTCTCGCTCTAAACACTGTGATTTCCTATGCGGAATCTTCCTATGGAAGAATCTCAATACAGACTAACACTCGCTTAACACTGCTCAATATTGAGCAGAGTAAATTTCATCTCTAATACTTATTGCTCCATGACTTATTGACCGTTCAATGATCCAAGCTCGAATGTTATAATATCAAGCATCACTTTTGTTTGATTCAATTTACGTAAATGTTTTCTGAACATAATTATTCCTAGGTTCAGCGACCTTCTGAACCCGCTCCGTGAACCCGAACCCAAAAAGTTTCGCCGGTTCGAACCCCGGAGTGAACCCCTGTCGATTTTTATGAGGTTTGCAGCCCTGATTTTAATATCTCTTATACTTTCCATGTGAGATATCAATATCAACCAACACACAAAAAGTATAAGTACCCATTTAGACGTGTAGCTACAAAAGTGGGCGATAGCGCCATGTGCTAACATGCCTTTCAATACGTTGTTTGTTGAGTATAAAAAGTCTTGTGCTCGATTTCCAGAGTAGTTCGAAAAACTTTTTTTTAAAGAGCTTAAAACCTGATCCAAAATCAATCACATTTTTTCCCAGTTGAGCTTAAAATGATTTTGAAAACGGAACAGTATTAACTTAAATAAGGTTTTGGTGCGCTTTAAAAAAATGTTCTTCAAGTGAGAACATTGAACTGAAATTTAAACGTTTTAAAAAACGTCCTCATCTTGAGTCGAATAGACTCGCTTTTTCCCTCTGTCAAATAAAGTTCTCCTCGAACAGACTGTTTTTTCAACCAACCATTACCCAGACGTTTTAATCGTAGAAATCACACCACCACCGTTAATATTCGGAAACAGGAACGACCTGTATTTTGCATCACTTCTCACTATTATATATTACACCCCAGATTATCATAAGACTTATTATACAGCTGCTGTAAAATTTTACTGAAAATATAGGCAAACTACAAAAAAAAGGTTTATTTTCTCGTCAGCTAGTCTTATAACTTGTGTGAAAATAGTGCTAATGAATATATAAGATAACAGATGGGTATATTTTGTAATTTTTAGGCTCCTATTAAATCTATATACAGAAGTACTTAAGTACTTGGAAAATTTTTAAGTATTGCACAGATTTTCTAAAGGCACTAAGATCGAATTGGAATTCTTGTTGAAACCTTTCTTAAGGTTAAATAATGTTCGGTTTTAGTTCCGGTTTTCTAATTAATTTTCTAGTTAACTCCTTCAAAACTAGATATACTAATATAACAAAAGGCGTGTAAAAATAGAATACATCATCGTGAGTGATTTATAGAAAGGCAGCAAAACCGTTTAAGAACTGCACATCTTAGAACCGGCAGTGTTCAGGTTCCAATCATAAACCGAACCCTATACACTAATGACCTTCTGCAAGCGAACCGGAATTCCTATTATAGGAATAAGGTTAGTTTCAAAATTCAACGATCTAAAAAGTTAGGCAACAAGGTTCGAACTAAAACCTTGGGTTCGATGTTTTATTGAACAGTTTTAAATGGGTTCGAAACCGCGGACAGTGTCAGAGGTCTGTACTCTTTCTTTTAAAGAGATTTTTTTTTTCAAAAATCCAACTTTAAACTTAATTTATTAAGTTTTGAACTAGAGATAAGCTTTACGAAATCTTGGGAAAACATGAATCATCATGATTTCAAGACAAAAAGATCAGCTAGTGGTTCTGTTATCTTTTTACTAGACCTAACCTAAAATTCTTTACAATTTACCATACCAGAACTGTCAAGCAAATATTACGGATCGGGGACTGTTTAAGGAATACCTGAACCTATGAAGCAGTACTACCAAAATCTAGAGAATCTGGCTTTTAGCTTCGCTGTTCAACTAGCGTTTATTGCTTTGCAGAGTCGCGGTTCTTTCATTCAAGGGCTCAACGGGGCCATTGAATGCTTAACACTTATCTAAAGCGTCATCCGAAATGCCAATTTAAAAGTCATGAACCCTGAGACCCGCTCATGTCACGCCATTCTATATACCTGGATTGTAGTAAGAATAAACACTACTGGGAGCTCGAGTCAATGCTCTTTTGGCCGCACTGGCTGCAGCAGCTGCTGCTCCCGCAGCGTCTTGTTGAAATGCATTGTCATACGAACGTTTCATGGTCTGAGGCTGTAAAGCCAAAGCGGCCGCTGCGGCACTACTTCCCGATGAGGCACTAACTCCACTGGCACCGCTGGACGTACCAGCGCCGGCTCCACTGGCAAACTGATAGCCAGCAGCTCCTGCTGCCGAGGCAGGCATGTACCCGGCCAAGGGAAATGTCTGCAGATAGGGACGCTGCATGAACACAAATTGCGGTTGCCCAGCCATGGCTGCCGCTGCTGCTGCAGCTGCTCCTGGATGCTGCATATACAGCGGATGATGTTGCAACATGGCATTGGCATACATTTGTTGCTGCTGCTGCTGTTGCTGTTCAGCGGCCACAGCAGCTGCCGCCTGCTGGCGAACCAACAGACTTTGCTGGGCTATAAACTGAGCCTGCTGTTGGGCCAAGAGTGCAGGATTAGCTGCGGATGCGGCGGCGGCGGCTGCCAATGCCTGAGAACTGGGCGGAGGCAGCGAAAAATTAAACGGATAGCCATGTGGAGACTGGCTCATGGCCAGTGAGGAATGAGCCGCGGAGGCATTGTGTGGCTGGGCGGCCATAAAGGAGGTCAGACCACTGGTCGAGGGGAGAGGTGACAACACAGCGGCAGCCGCCGAAGACGTTTGCAAAGCATGATGGACCTGAGCCTGGACGTGCGCATGCGTGTGTGAGTGTGGTGTGGTGTGTGAATGGGAACCGGAGATGGCCGACTGGGTGCCGGCTGGTGGCGGCGGCGGTTGAGCTAACATACCCGGAGAGAGCAACGATGGCTGCTTGTGAGCATGGGCATGGTGAGGCTGTGGTGGGGCAGCCACTGGTGAGGCCAGGCCGCCATTCAGAACCATATTCATGTCATCGCCGGAGCATTGGAAGACCTCGATGTAACGGAATTTCTTGCCAAAGACCATAAACTGATTGTGTTTGCGCTGGGCACAGAGACGGGCCGAGTCCTCCGAATCCATTTGGATAAAAGCCTCACCGCTGGGCTGGCCCTGGAAGGGAGAAGGGTTTTTGGAGAGGGGGGACAATAAAGAGAGTTTATTAATATGGAAGCAAAAAGTAAAAGAGGCAGCAGCAGTTCAGCGGCATTCCATGGTTACTGTTAGCTGAGAGCGATCAAAAAGCTCTCTCAAAATATGCTGCTGAGCTACTGCGGCCTTGTTTACACATCCCTGACACTCACCTGCGCATTAATGACCATATGCACGCCCTGGTAAATAATATGCTTGGCAAAGTCATCTAGAAAGTGCAAGATATGCTCCACCATGGCCTCATACGGTAGACCCCTTAAACGGATGCAGTTCTTTGTTGTGCCCGAGGTGATGAGATGCTGTGGGGGATGTGGGCACAGGTTAGCATGGACGGCGTGACCATGACCGACAGCGGCGGCGACGGCACCCACCTGGGGCAGCAATGGCAGCTGCATGGTGGGCAACTGGGCAATCAGTGGAGGTTGGCTATGATTGTTGGCCTCATAGGTTTTGGGATCCATCGAACGATTAAGCACTTGCTGCACCTCAGCTGTTGTGGACCGAAATAGTTCGATATACCGTTGACCAATGGACTCTCGATGTCGACCCAAAGCCTTGGGAGCATCCACTTCTTGGGAGAATAAAACAAAAGCATCACCAGTGGCACGTCCATCCGGTTTCTTGACAAATAAGACACCCTCATTGCCGTCCAGAACATGACAGGGTGACTCTCCGGTTGTAAAGAAGTCAAGCTGGAAAGTTTACGCTTTTTCTTCAGACGGCGGGAGCTCCATCAAATTTCATGTAAGACTTACCACTTGCTTGGCTGTACAGTCATAGGGTAATCCTCGCATTCGTATGATCACCTGAGCTCCCTTGGAGAGAAAAGCCTGCGCCTCATTTGAGGCCCCACCTGCAATAGCCAGAAAATCCTCACCCGAGGCCCGATACACTTCGATGTAACGTGCCCCTATGTGATGCTTGTGTCGCTTAAGTGCCATGTCGCGGTGCTCTTGGGAGATAAATCGTATCAAAGCCTCACCGTTGCGCCTGCCCAGTGGTGACAAGCACAAAGCAACGCCGCCCCTGTGGAGTAGATATAGTGAGTCGTTCGCTTGTAATCTGTGCTTGACCTGCGCTATCTCAAAGTGAATAACTGAGCCCGCTTATCAAGGGGTTACGTGACACGCTGCTTATACTCACTTGGCTACGTTGAGTCCCCGAAAGAACTTGGCGATATCCTGATCGCTGCTCTGCCAGGGTAAGCCCCGTGCGCGTACTATGCAGTTTCCGTCAATTTCGTCGTCAATTGAGCTGTAAAAGAAAATTCAAGAGAAAAGCTTAGATGAGGCTTCGATTTCATCAGGGGAACACGTGACACAAGACGCTATGGAGTCTTTGTTTCTTTCTAAAAAAGGCGTCCAAGTCACGTTTCGATTTACTGCAAAGTTTCTGCTGACTCTCCCCAATCATCACACACACAAGCATGCATAAATGGGCCAGGCAACAGCGCAATAATAGCAACATGCATATATTTACTTGCCAGCCAAGCGGACAAGGGCTACAAATTTTCCAGTGTTCTGGTTTACCTTTTGGCACTAATTAAAATCAGTTTTTTTTAGTATGATTGACTTCTGGAATCCCGCACACACCCCGTAGGTAAATTTCCAAGGCGAAAGGCGACAGCGATAACAGAAATAACAACAGCCATGCATTCATCCGATCCAAACCGATCGCCTTACAAGTCTAACAAGCAAAACAAAAGATGCGCTTCAACTTGGAGTTCTTATCGCGTCCCAATCCAAACGTAGACTGACGACCACGACTGCGATCGGTGGGCCAGAGTTTCGGATTGAGATTCAGCGTTGATTTTGTTTGTTTTTGTTTTTGTTCCATTCCAATATTTTTTGAGTGACTTTTTGGGGAAGGGGGTTAAGGGAAGAGACGCTTGAAATAGTGCAGACCTTCTCAAGAATTGGAGCATATGCAAGCGTGTCAAATGTGTTGAGTACGAATTGAGTAGTTTAGTGGTTGAGAATTGAGTTAAAAAAGCACTGCAATGCTTTGGAACTAAGTCGGATTGTTAAAAAAAAGGTCTTCTATTGCTCCAATATGTCATTCACGACTTAAAAATAACTCACAAACCAAAGGCCTTTGGTGTCAAAAGTTTTGTAAGTTAATTTTATATGGAATTTTTTGTTTTGGCAGTTAATTTGTTGAGGTGTATACTAAGCATTACCAAGGAAGAGATTTTCAAAAAATTTATTTTTAAAACTGGAGCAAGGTCCAGCCTAGTTGTAAGAAATGCCCTTACTCCCTTATTTCTTATTAAATGAATGGAATGATGATCAAAGACCCTCGGTATAGTTCCTAAAGTCCCCAAGATGGTCCGGAAGGAAAGAAAAGTCAAAACTGCGGTCTAGACCAGAGTTCATTAGGACTAGATTGTCAAAAAAACTAAAAGAAGAAACTCCGATTGGCTACTTCTCATTTTAGAACATTTTGAAGGTTCCCGTTTGAGATTACAGACAAGTGTAAATACAGCTTAAGCATAATTTTTACTCATTTGTATCCCCTTAGACAAGTGATCCACTTTTCTCTACCTCAGTGGTTACCAAAATCAGACAAAAGGGCGCTAAAAAAACATACGGTTTCTTATCTTTACTTTTTTTAACGTGCCCAAGACGAGATGCTATATTTTATGAACGAATTAACAGGCCGAACGTCAACGTATTTGGAGTCCATCGCTGTCCTAGTGGTATCCATTTTAGGAAGTGTAAGCAATCCCTTCGGTAAGTAGAAGTTGGTAATAAAATAGTTCGGAAGGGGAGATGTCAGCATCAAATAGTTTTGGGTAAAGGTTGTTCATTTCACTGAACATGTTTACTCGTTCTTTTTATACCCTTGGAGAGGGTATATTGAAATTGTCCGGATGTTTGTAACGCACAGATGGAAGCATCTCCGACCACATAAAGTATATATATTCTTGATCAGCATGACGAGCTGAGTTGAAATAGCCATGTCCGTCCGTCTGTCCGTCTGTTTCTATGCTATCTCCTCCGTCAGTTTTAAGAGCTATCTTAACCAAACTTTGCACGAAGTCTTTTGATACAAATACGCTGCACATTTGTCGGAACCGGCCGGATCGGATGACTATAGCATATAGCTGCCATTGAAATGATCGGTTGAAAAAGTATTTTTAGTGAGAAAAACTTTATTGTTTTCAATGCTATCGCTTCCCAACCTCATATTTATGAGTTTTCTAGCTTTCACATTGTTCCACCAAGATTTATGAAAATCGGAAAACTATATAGTACAGCTGCCATACAAAATATAGGTTTGAATATAGGTTTAAAAGGAGCTATCGCTCCCAAACTTGTTACTGATCAATATTATATGCTACCAGACCCTTCTGTCAAGTTTGATTCAAATCGGATGACTTTAGCATATAGCTCCCATAGGAACGATAGGCAGAAAAAGTAGTTTTAGTGAGAAAAATTTTTCTGTTTTCAATAGTAACGTTTAGTTTATACTTTCCAGTTATGAATATTCTGTGTTTCAACACAATATTGGCGAGTTTGATCAAAATCGCATGAATATAGCTGCCATATGACAAACTGACAGGCATATATCATGCTCCAAGGGTATATAAACTTCGGTCGTGCCGAAGTTAGCTTCCCTCGTTTTTTCTTAAGTGAATCAAGGTTGTGCGCACAGATTCAGCTTATGATGAACTGACGGCAGAACTTAATGCTGATTTGGACAACCATATACGCTCCGTTCATGCTAGTGTGCACAATCAGCACCGGATTGATCTTTCATCAATCAAGCATGTTTGTTTATTTCGGCTTGCTGACGTACTAAAATATCATGGTCAGTTGTCACTTCATCTATCAGTTGCATGTGTGCGTGCGCTCTTATTCAGTTGTTTAGCTGTTTAGTTGTTCAATTGTTCAGTTACTCACTGGACCATCAACTAACCCTAGAATATGGTGACGATTAGTGATCATTCTAACCAACTGACGGTCTATTTGCTGGCTTTTACATGCAGGTACTCAAAGTTTGTAATCCTTTGTTGGCTTATAAGTCTGTCTTGCTTGAAATTTATGTTCTGTTGGATAACTGGTTCCACAAAAGACGGGTGCTTGCACGTGATGGCGGAAATTGATTTGGAAGTTGCTATTTAAAGTAACGCTGAAATATTAACATTTCTCCATTTTCTTATCCAAATATCGCTATGCTTTCTGATCAAAATAAAATCCTAAAAAAAATCGAACGAATTTGGAGTTGTCATACATTGACAACAAACAGAAGCGCGAACCCAATACAGTCACCGAACTGAGTGAGCAGTCAAAGATCAGCTCACTGAACAATTCACTTAACATGAATGACTAAACATATCACTTAACAGTCCTGAGCAAGAGAGACTGAGCAACACTTAGGGCCGATTTCTCTTTCTTCAGATAAGCTCACAATTTACTCTGCTATTTGTAAGTTTATGTGACATATAGCTTTATGAAGAAGATGAGCCCCTTAGTGAAAAAGACTCACTGAACAAAAATTAACAATTAAAGAAGAACATATTGTTCACTCATAGATGTACTACCCAACACTGTTATCAAATGTGCGGTTCTGTACCCAATTCCAGCTCAGAATTAATTTAACATCTTGGTGTTGAAACTTAATAGTTTAATCTTTTCTTCGCTTAGATTCCATTCGAACGAATACTATTATAGCTAGGCCATAATTCATAAGCAGAATATTAAAGAGAAGAAATTAACGGACGATCAGTTATAAATCAAATTTTCCATTGTTCCGAAAAAGAACAATAAGCAGACTAAAAGCGTAATTTTTCTAGGGAATTGGGACCGTTAAAGGCAAAGATGAAGCAAATTTAACTTAGTTAATCTTTCTACAAAAATACCTTAGATAACACTAGGCAACAAGGTAAACAGAATATTGAAGGGGTTGGTGTTAAGATTTTCGATAATTTTTTTGTGGGGTAAACATCAAATCAGGGCTGACCGCTGAATTGTTCAAGGCTGGAGGGGAAGAATTGGTAAGGTGCATGCACCAACTTCTTTGCCGTATATGGGTTGACGAAATCGTGCCCAACGATTGGAATCTAAGTGTCCTATGCCCAATCTTTAAAAAAGGAGACCCTGCAGTTTGCGCCAACTACCGCGGGATCAGTCTCCTTCCCATTGCATATAAGGTTCTGTAACGTATTATTTGTAAACGTCTAAAACCGCTTATTAACACACTGATTGGACCTTATCAGTGTGGCTTTAGACCTGGTAAATCCACCACAGACCAGATATTCACATTACGCCAAATCCTGAAGAAGACCTATGAGAGAAACATCGAAAATCACCATTTTTTTGTCGATTACAAAGCCGCCTTTGACACACCGATAAGGTCAAGTTTTTTTGAAGCCCTGTCTACCTTTGGTATACCAGCAAAGTACGTTCGACTTTGCATGATGACGTTGAGAAGCAGCTCCGTCAAAATAGGAAAGAATCTCTCCGACCTTTGTACCAAAGAGGGTGCTTCTTTAATCTGCTGATAGAGTACATACTCCGCCGGTGCCCATATGCCAACAGATCGGGCACCATCTTTAATAGAGATGTAATGCTACTCGCATACGCCGATGATATTGACATCATCGGCAAGACCGAACGGGCGGTAACATGGCGTTTTCAGAGATTGAGGGGGCAGTCGGAACTGATGGGCTTAGCGGTGAACGAGGACAAGACGAAGTACCTAGTGTCCTCGAAACAGAAGTACACGCGTCTTGGGCAATCTGTTCATGGGAGGTACAACTTTAAAGTTGTAGAGGACTTTGTCTACCTCGGAACGATGATAACCGGCGACAACAACATCAGCCTGGAAATCCGAAGAAGAATCACGCTCGCAAACCGATGCTACTACGGGCTCAGTAGGGAGTTTAAGAGCAGAGGCCTCAAGCGAAGAACAAAAATAGCGCTATACAAGTCGCTTATCATCCCAGTCCTACAATACGGCGCAGAAGCATGGGCGCGGATGAGGCGGCGATTGGCGTTTTCGAGCGAAAGATTCTTCGCAGGATTTATGGACCTTTGAAAGTTGGCGAGGATTTTCGCATCCGAAAGAATGACGAACTGTATGAGCTCTATGGGGATACTAGTCTGGTCAAGCGCATAAAGCAACAGCGGCTGCGTTGGCTGGGACTTGTTACCGTATGGATGAACACGCCAAAATGGTCTACAAAAGAATGCGAAAGAACTGGGACATGGCAGGTGGGACGACCACCTCTAAGGTGGGACGACCAGGTGCGGAAAGATATTTCCAAGCTTGGCGTGAAAAACTGGTGCCAGCTCGCACGGAGCAGAAGCGACTGGCGGACATTTTGCAGCCGCCGACGTTTGAACGGTTGTGATGCAAGCATCGGGCTAATCAAGAAGAAGAAGAACACAAATCACGTCTAGATTTTGACCATCTCGCTTTTGGGAGCTTTAATTTTGCCCTTCTTTGATGAAAGTTTATCACGGAAACTATTACAAAGAATTGTATGATTATTTTTAGCAAAAGATATACCATTTTGATATACAGGCCTGTTCCTGTTTCCGAATTCGATTGATCGGAATTGGTAAGAGATGTGATTTCTAAGAAACGATTAAAGAATTCGGCGAATCTCTTTGTCATCAAGAGGGTCGAAAGAAGGTAAATGGGGTTTTGAGGTTCAAATCCGAAAAAACACAGTCCGTTTTTGGAAGCGAATACATTTAACACTTAATGGTATTATTTGTATATAAGGCAGAGCATTATTAAGATAAAAGATATTTTGGTAATACCAATGGAACCTGATTTGATCGAAATCGAAAACGGGAACAGCTCTAATATACTCTAGAACTTTTTAATCTAAAATAATAAACTTGTCTTCAGCCCAAAGGTATGCCTTGCATAAACAGTATAACAGCCCTGTAGTACGGCGTACCGGTACACATCCCTACTCTAACGTCTGGTAATGCAGAGTTGCACCGACGGTACGTTTGGTTGACATTCCCATAGAAAATTCGTTCAAATAACATGGCTGGTGGTTAGGCTGGTGGATGGTATTATCATCTGGGATCACCTTCAGCCCTTCAAGATACAGTTGCTTTATATAATCTTCTGTTAACTTTCCCTGAATCTTTCAACTCATACTCACCAAATACCAGGTTCCAGTACTAAATTGACCAATTCATTTGCAGCAAATTTATGACCTGTCATAGACAATCACACATTAATCACCAGATCATTACAAAAATATAGTCAAAGCTTACCCGACTGGAGCAAGTTTTGAATCACAGTGACCATATCGCGAGATTCGCGTATGTAAAAGTCATTATCTTCCACAGAGGTTGTATTGAGTTCTGTAAATTAAAACGAAATGATTACTGTATAGCCTCAACTTAACTTTACGGTTGGACTTACCATTCAGCATTTCACCTATTGACTGCGGCATGGGCAGTGTGGGTGACTGCAGCATCTTTTTGATATCCTTAACAGGCACAAGGGCTCGCGATAAATCACCCGTTTTATAGCGTAGAAACTCCTTGCGCAAATCGCTAAACTTATTGTAATAAGCAGGCAGTTCCACATCCTTGGCACAGGCCTCACGATGCAGACACTGCCGTAATGGTAGCTGACCATCGGTGATCAGCTTGATCTCTGTGTCGATCAGTGACAGAGAACGTAGGTAGGCATCAAACTGTTGGGTTGGAAAAAAAAAAGAAAAGCAGTTTAGGTATCAGTGAACAAAGCGGAAAGTTTGTGAGGGGTTGTATTAACCCACAACTAAAACCCCCCAAAGCTGTTTGTTTAAACCCGTTTACTGGCTGGCAATTATTATCAATTAAATGAGAGAAAACGCTCATCATTTTAGCCAAGTCATCGTGAGTAAATACAGCATGCGGCTTAGTGTCGCATTAGAAGCTCAAGTTCTTGGCAACCCGTAGGAGACCTTGCCCCATTCCAGGTTGCAGTTCAGTCATCAACTTTAGCTATCTAAATGAATATCTACATACCCATCTAATGGCTTTTACTGGCCCCCATGTATTGACCATAGAAATTAGTATGCCGGACGTACGATACATAGCAAACCCCTCCTCCGGAATCAGTTTCAGCATTTGCTTTGCGTCACAAAGCTGACGAACAAAGTTCTAAAGATGCACTATTCCAATAATATGGCATGTAATTGCCTTAGCACATAAAGCTAATGCCAATTTTTGTAATTTTATAGGTGTACATATTAAGTAGATTAATGAGCGGCTTGAGAACATATGGTACAGAGTTCAGCAAGTTTACATGGGGATCACAGAAAATTTTATGATTTTTAAGCCATTATATGGTGTTGATCTTGAACTTCACAATTCCAGTTAACAACAGCGCAACCAGATTGTTGATAAACCTTTTCTAAGTTCCAGCTTTCATAACAGAGGTAGAAAGATAAACAATATCGTTCAGAAGAGTTTCTTGAAACTCGGAAAACGATTCATTCTTTAGTTTTATAAACGATAGTTCGAAAAGTTTTTTGAATCAGCGCTTTCTTGTCCCTTAAAGTTTAGTTTTGAACATCATTCGGAGAGCCGTTACCGAACCGTGTAAAGTTAAGCAATATCCAACGAAAACAGGATTTATTGAAGGTCAAAAGTTGGTATAGTAATAGTTCACGCTCAATCTCTGTTGTTCTAGGCACATAAGCCAATTTTAAATCGTTATATCAGCGTTTAATAAATTCAACATTAATATTTCTTTGCATTCTTGTGTTAATAAAATATATAAAAATCTAAAAGTATGTAAACGGCGGTTTTTTAAGGTTTTTGGGCTTTTATGTACACATTATTTACACGGGTTTCCATCAACACACGGTTTAATTTTTGTTTTGTTTAGTCTATTTACAGCGTCTGGCTTTGTTCATCTGTCCGTCTACTCCAGGAGTGCCCAAACCCATTCCGCAAGCCACTCGTTCGGTGTAGTTTTACGTAAAGGTATTGCAGCCTTATGGATTGCGTAAAACAACAACAAATTCATATGCGTTCTCTCCTATTTTTATTTTCGAGCAAAGGTTTTGTTGTTGGCGCGTGCAGACCTGAAACAACAACTACATATGTGCCTCTCTTCTCTCTCTCTCCCTATGTCTCTGGCAAACTCGAAAGCAAAAACAATATTGCTTATGCGTAGTAAGCTTCGATCACCTCGCTCGCAGTGGCCGAACGCTTTTAGCTATTCACGCTGACACACACGCAAACGATAATCGGGTTTCTATTTCTATTTCTTGGGGTTGTTGTTGCTCCATGCGGCCGTATCGTCTCTGTCCTAAAATACCTTAACCATAGATCTGTACATATTGGCGGCTATTTTCACATAATTTCAAATGGTCAAATCATAATCAAGTAAGATTTTTAACCCCAAAACCTTCTGAGTAAGTTTACGCTAAAAAAATACCAAACTTTTCAATTACAAATTCAAATCGCACATGGTAGCATTGGTACTTGTAATCGTATTCCATTTGATTTATAAATTTAACTAATTTACACGTATAATTATTGGCAAAGCTTCAAAATGTTTTGTCTCGTATCTTGAAGTCTTAATTAAAATAGCATTTTAAATGCCCGTTGAGTTTGACTGGCTTTTAGATTTTTGTTGATTTGGCAACCTTGGTTTGCTTTTACACCAGTATTTATTGTTGCGCAAATTTTTTTTAATTAAATGCAACAATATTTTTAGTTCATTCGATCTAGCTTGTTGGAAGTAAAGTAATAATGCCATTTAGGATATTAACTCATTAACAATCAATTTTGTTTATCAAATTAGCAAATAAAGAAACTTTTGTGATTTCGACACAAAAATAAATATGCTTAGACAAGCTATAAAAGAAGTATTAATTCAGCGGAAAATTGATTTGAACCTTTAATAAATAAATAAAATGCATTAGGCAAGCAAATAAAAAGATGAATAAAAAAAAATTCGAATAAGGATCCAGTTGCATCAGATAAAGAGCTGAGCTGGGATCGATCTTGGTTTAATTCTAAATATTTTATCCCTTAAATTTTACTGAGCTAACGATGTGCTTGTTTGGCACAAAATGTATAAAAATGATATGCGTGGGTCAAGTGGGGTACACACAACGCATCTCAAGTGGTTCCCATTGCTGGGTCTATTCACGTGTGGTGTCAAGTGCATACAAATCCTTGTCACTACAGCTAATTTCCTGCAGGCAAATAATTTACCCATAAGATGCAAAGTTGTTGTCTTTTTCCAACCCAAATTCAAAATAAATTATGAGCCATAGTTTCTGTTTCTTTAAACTTAAAAGGTGTATAAAAAGAACAAATTTAGTTGGGCACTTATTCGTATAAAGGCTTCTGTTATGTTCTTATTTCAAAGCAGTTCAAAGCTATTTTCATGAAGTATTGTGACGAACTAAATTTGTATCCAAATGCAAAGACTTAAAGACATTTCAAGGACGAAAACAATGGTCACATGTTCCTATACCCACATATATTGCAACAGTAATTGCTGCTTTTTATAATGAAGGAGAGCGATTCTTTTCAAATGTTTCAAACGCTAGCAGCTGAGTGATGAGATACCAATGAAAGACCACAACAACAATAAAACAAAATCCTGTGCGATTTTCTTCACAAACTCATTCCACACACAAAAACATGAAAGGCTCCAAAGCCACCCAATTTTCAAAAAATTTTTTCAACAAACCGTTGCGGGAATAACTACCACCGACCGATTTCCCACAAAACTTAGGCAAATTTTAATGTTGAAAACAGAGATTCATATCGGTTTTAATCCCTTGCTTTAGAGAGAGAAATTGGTGAGCTCGCGCTGGTTTTAATAGTATCCACCTCGCTTGACCCACAAACTCCTGCACGCCACCCCCAGCCGAAACATTTCGCTATTTACAATAAACAGTTTAAACGTTACTGCCAAAGGAAAATTGAAATGGACTTTAGACACACAACAATTCATTCGCACCAAGCTCCCAATGTCTATTGAGATCATTACAATATCGTCAATATATTCTAAGACACTTATATTGCAGCGTCGGCACCCAAAGATGAAAAGTTTGGCGAAGATGACATAAATTTTTATTTTGGCACCATGCTTCATTCATCTGCTGATCGGCCGCTAATAGCCAAAAGCTATTTGAAAACAGTCTAATAATTTGCGAAAAATTTAAAGAAAATTTTGTTAAATAGGCCAAATTAGCAAACTTTTCGGAAATATTTGATCAAAATATTTGCGTAAGGAACCATAGAAAGTTCTATATCATAGTTTTAAGATTTTGAATCCTATGGATGGCAAATTATTTGCCTATGTAAACGTAGCTTTAGAAACCTTTCTAAAGGTGCCACCAAACATAGGATTAAAATGGAATACTAGGTGTACTTTTCGAGAAAGAATATCGACTCTATTAAGATTCAACAACCTAACTGCGACTGTATTTGTACGATTTGAACTGCTTATATAGGAATTTCCGGTAGCCTACTACGAAACTCTTCTTCTCTTCAATTTGCAAAACCAAATAATTTTTTTCTATCAGAGTTGTAAACTGTTACGGACTGGTTCAGTTTAGTGGTTCACACAGTTTTTTAACCGCCGATTCGGTTTATTAAATGGTTTTTGGAGCTAACTGAACCACGATTTGGTTCCGTTC
>JAEIFU010002026.1:0-52533 GCA_018904235.1 Lordiphosa stackelbergi
AGTGCGAAAAGCAAAGGGCTAAGCAAACACCCTTATTTAACTCCAAGATTCGTATCAAACCATTGAGACAGAGTACTGCCATCCCACACTGCTCTTTTATTGTCAGTATATAGGCTTTTCAGCATATTAAGCATTTCTGCGGATATCCCAATGTTTCATTCATTCCTCGTTGTGTTCCGCTCTTTATATCTTTATATTGACCCTTTGAGTAAAGGTGTGAGTGCGAATGTATTCAAACACTGGAATCTTGCGAATGGTAGCTAGCCTGTGTGAGACTGTTGATGAACCAGAAGATTACTTCTGTTGGTAAAAGTTTTCGAGCAATTGGAACATTCAAGGGTCTCTCGCCAGTGTGAGTGCGTATGTGGTAGTCCAGATGCTGTTTTTGTCTAAAGGCCTTTAGGCAGAGGGAACACTTGTAGGGCCTTTCGCCAGTGTGAATGCGCATGTGTTTCACCAGGTCGCAATTTCGTGTAAATGCATTCAAACACAGCGAACACTTGTAGGGTCTTTGGCCAGTGCGAGGGCGAAGGTGTTCCTTTACTTTGGTTACACTTAAGCTCCTATTTCGAGTGTTTGTTTCGGGCAGATTCCATTCGAGCTCTTTCTTTTCGTTCTTTTCGGTTTCAAAGATTTCCTTTGGATTGTTCTGCGTCCGAACCTCATTAGTAATTACTTCAAAGAATGATGTGGTCTTTGACCCATTCTCTAACTGGTAACATGGGAATGGCCGATGACCTTTCAGATGGCTTCCGGTGGTAAAAGTCTTCGAGCAATGGGAAGATTCGTAGTGTTTCTCGCCAGCATGAGTCCGTAGATGAATCTTGAGATTGGACCCAGAGTTAAAAGTCTTTGGGCAGTGGGAACATTCAAATGGTCGCTCGCCAGTGTGAATACGACTGTGCTCATACAGATTGGCTTTTCGGTTAAAGGTCTGTGAGCAATGTGAGCATTCGAAGGGTCTCTCGCCAGTGTGTGTGCGTATGTGGTAGTCCAGATGCTGTTTTTGCCTAAAGGCCTTTAGGCAGAGGGAACACTTGTAGGGTCTTTCGCCAGTGTGAATGCGCATGTGTTTCACCAGGTCGCAATTTCGTGTAAATGCATTCAAACACTGGGAACACTTGTAGGGTCTTCCGCCAGTGCGAGATCTAAGGTGTTCCTTTACTTTGGTTACACTTAAGCTCTTATTTTGAGTGTAAGTTTCGGGCTGATTCGACTCGAGCTCTTCCTTGTTGTTCTCATCTCGCCTGACCGGAGTCCAATCCTCGTTTGTCTGAGCTTCCAATGATGTGGTTTCTTTCTGCCTTAACTGCTGAAGATGCTTTAGACTTTTCTCAAACCGCCGCTTGAAATTGAATGCAATTTTTGCTTTTGCCAAGCATGAAGGGCAAAACCACTCAGGAAGATCCTCATGTTTAATTACGCAGCCAATCACCTCTTTTATGACAAGCATAGCATCAGGATCGGTGAATAAATTCCGCCATTTGGTGTTGGTACCATCCGCCAATCTGGACATACAAACGCGACATTGTTTAAACATATTTTGGCTTAATTTCGGTTAATAACAAATTAATTTTAACAATTTGCAGGCCAGTGTGACCGGATGTGGCAAGAATATAAATGCTATCTTCGAACTACAGTGGGTCAAGGCATATTTGAACTAAAGCCAACACTCAACATCATACTCAAATAGTGGATGTTTCCTTGTTCCGCTGACGATTGGATTGATTTACTCTCATGGCACTATCAAGTAGCAGGCCCCTCTATTAGTCCAATCACGATTCGGTATTCGTTAATATGAAATATAAACGGCTTATCGAAATCAAATCTAAGGCCGGGTTTACATTGGAGCACACTGTGACCCTGTTGTCTGTGACGCACTGTGACCGAAGTATTCAGTAGTCCAAAGAGTTTACATTGGCGTCACAGAAATTGCATGTCGTCACAGCACTGTGCGCTACAAATTGCATGTACTCACAAACAAGGCTGCAAACCTTTAAAATTTTGCAGAAGGTTCGGCCCGGGGTTCGAATCCGTTGTAAAGTCTAAGGTTCGGTTCGCGGACCGGTTCCTTAAACCCCTGAACCCAAGGTTCTGGTTCGAACCTCGGTTCGCTTGAACATAAAAAGTTGGTTTCCATTTATTAATCCTTTTTGTTTAAAATAATATATTTTATTCCAATAAAGCAATTCTAAATATTAAATCATTATCTGACAAATACAACATTTAAGAGCTGCTTAGTTTAGGTTAATGAGCATTATATCTTCAAGGAGCTCTTCATCTATACTAGCTGTTAGATCAGAAAGAACAAACTTAAGTGTTGAAAAGGCTCGTTCAACTGATACCTGAGTTGCTGGAACAGCAAGGAGTATCCAAAGCAATATTTCTTAAGTCCTCATTTTTGCTCTTTCAAAATTTTAAGACATTTTCGATTATTTCTCTTGTTATTTTCTATTTATTTTTATTTTCTAATTTTTCATAAATTTCTCTTCTTCGCAATCAGCGTTGGTCATTTAAATTGGAGTTTAAAACTCTCATTCGCAGTGCGAGCAGTTCATTTTTAGCTTTTATCGGTTTGTAGGTCGCCGTACCGTTGAGTTTTCTAATCATATTCCAGAAAGATTTGCTGTCTTTAATGTATATGATTTCTAATTCCAGACTTCGGAAATATTGCTGTTGCTTTTTTGTACATAAGTCCTTATACAGTCCATTTTTACTCTATCTGAATTTTCTGTCTTCACCCGTCGTAGGAGCAGGAAAGAGTTTTTTCTCGCCGTTTCGCATTGCTGATCAAACCATGGCTGGTTATACTTCGGTTTTCCTAGAGGCTTCATTCAGCGAGCGGCATTTTTGATGCATTCTGTGAGCTCATTTATTTCAGCTAGATTGTTTAAGCCCTGATATTGGACGACCTGGTTATTTAAATTTCTTTTGTATGTAGCTTTCGATCTTTGGCGCCATACTAGCTTTGGGAGGAGGTTGTTCGTTTCCTTGGGTTGTGTAGATTCCGCTGCACGTATAAACACTGTGACTGGTAAGTGTCCCGTCCGAGTACACAAGCGCTCCAATTTCCATTTCAGTTACATATTTTTCCCAGCCTTCCCCTATTGCGCAGTAGTCGTTGGTTGAACAGGCCTTTCCCCTGATAAAAGTGAAGTCCCCTTCTGCATCGCTTTTCGTTCGAAAAGGCAATATAAAACCGTCATTATCTGTCCCGTTTTGGTGCTCCATTAGGAAGTTTGTCGACAACCCCAGAACCTAGCATAGGCGAGTAGGCAGGCGTTGATAGGGAATCGTTAAAAGCCAATCGGACATTATATACCTAAAGACAAAACAATTCTGAGTACATAATAATGTAAATTTTAATTTAATATTCAAAAGGCCAGAGAATCACTCCATGTCGAACAGTCTGGATATGGATACCGGCCTGGGGACTTGGACAAATCGTTAGCCCGTATAAAAGTAATGGTGTTTCTAGACTTCTCTTGTGTCAGACGTGTGAGTGCGAAGGTGCCTCTTCAGATTGGATTTTTGGTCAAAGGCCTTTGAGCAGTGGGAACACTTGTAGTTATGTTCGACACTGTGGGTGCGAGTGTGCCTCTCCAGCGTGGATTTGAGCTTGAAGCCTTTCGAGCAGTGGGAACATTCGAAGGGTCTTTCGTCAGTATGCGTTACTAAATGTTGATTTAGATGGCTTGTGCTGTCAAAAGTCTTCGAGCAGTGAGAACATTCGAAGGTTATTTTGCCAGTGTGAATCCGTTGATGAACACTGAGATTGCTTCTGCTATTGAAAGTCTTTGAGCAGTGGGAACATTCGTATGGTTGCTCGCCAGTGTGAGTGCGTATGTGCTTATCCAGATTAGATTTCCGGTTAAAGGACTTCGAGCAATGTGAACATTTGAAGCGTTTTTCGCCAGTATGAGTTACTAAATGACGATTTAGATAGGTTTTGTTGACAAAAGTTTTCGAGCAGTGGGAACATTCAAAGGGTCTTTCGCCAGTGTGAGTGTATATGTGCTGATCCAGATTAACTTTCTGGCCAAAGGTCTTCGAGCAATGTGAACATTTGAAGGGTTTTTCACCCGTATGAGTACGAATGTGCCGCTCCCAAGGGGATTTCTGGGTAAAGCCCTTCGAGCAGTGGGGACATTCGTAAGGTAGCTCGCCAGTGTGAATGCGTTGATGACCAGTAAGATGGCTTCTGGTGGTATAAGTCTTGGAGCAATGCGAACACTTGAAGGGCCGCTCGCCAGTGTGTGTGCGCATGTGCTCATACAGAGAAGCTTTTCGGATGAAGGTCTGCGGACAATGTAAACATTTGTACGGTCGCTCGCCAGTGTGAAGGCGTTTGTGCTGATCCAGAGTGCCTTTACGGGAAAAGGTAGCCGAGCAATGTGAACATTCGAAGGGTCTTTCGCCGGTGTGAGTGCGTATGTGGTGGTCCAGATGCTGTTTTTGTGTATAGGCCTTAAAGCAGTGGGAACACTTGTAGGGTCTTTCGTCAGTGCTAGGGCTAAGGTGTTCCTTTACTTTGGTTAAACTTCGGTTGCTCTCCAAGCTGCCGTCTTCCCTCTTTTCCAGAACATACTGTAGACTTTTCGCAAACCGCCGCTTGAAATTTAATGCAATTTTTGCGTTAGCAAAACATGAAGTGCATATCCAGTCAGGTAGATTCTCATATTTAACCACGCTGCCAATCAACTCCTTTATGACAAGCATTGCATCCGCATCGGTGAAAACATTTCGCCACTTGGTGTTGGAACCATCTGCCAAAATGGACATACAAACGCGACATTGCTTAACCATATTTTGGCTTAATTTCGGTTAATAACACATGAAAAATTGCAAAAAGTAAAACATTTTTACAATGTGGATCCAAGTGTGACCGTATTTGACAACAAGGCAAATGCCATTTTATGTCAAAGCGAACTACAGTGCAGTGTTGCCAATTTGGCCTTTTTCCGGACAGATCTATCCTGTATTTAACTGCTTAAGCCGGAAAAAATATCAAACATCCCCTATCCGGAATTCTGTTCCTTTTTTAGTTCCGACAAATGTGCAGCGTATTTGTACCAAAAGAAATATGCAAACTTTGAAATTCAATTAAAAAAGAACCATTCGACCGCCAATTAGTTTTTTGCACGTAAATTCTTCATAATTCGCGGTCCATCGAGAAAATAAAATTTTATTTTTTTTGGTTAATTTACTTTATAGTTAACATTTTTTGCTGGTAGGTTTTCGAATTAGTTCCGGTAGGGTTTAAAGAATACTCTATTTTGGTTTTGGGGACAAAATGGAAGGTTTCTTAAGGGCATTCTTTTGGATATTAGTGGCATCAGTAAAACTAGTAATATCCAAGAGAATGCTTCGAAAAACCCCATTTTTGGCCGAACAACAAAATACACACCAAAATTTATTCAACAAGTATTCGATATCGATATTTCGACATCCCTAGTTGCCCGACAATTATGCTACTTTAAAAACGTTTGACGCATTTTCGGTGGATCGTGTTCTACGATCAAAAAAGGACACAATTCTGCTGATTCTAGAATTATTTAAAAAAGCAGCGAAATAAGAAGAAAAATAGTTGCTCAATACGCCAACATCCACCAGGAGAATGATGAAAACACTAAAATTTTTGGTCCGAAGTAAAAAAATATCAGGACAGTGCAGGTAACAACCACTTTTCGGATCGCTTAATGACATACCGCGTTTGAAGCGTCAGTCCAAGCAGATTTTTACCATGGAACAATACACGCCACGCGAGCGCTCTGAAATAGTTGAAATTTACATTCAACAGAACAAGTCAATTGTGAAAACTCAACGTGCTTTTAAAAAATTAAAAAATGTATTAAAAAATGTATGAATGGGACCGTAAATAAGCAAAATTGCCGTATTTACGCCACTGAAAATCCTCAGGAGATTTAAGAAGTGCCTCTTCATGACGAAAAAGTCACAGTTTGGTGCGGCGTTAGTGCGAAAACGGTCATTGGGCCGTTTTTCTTCCAAAATGAAAATGGCCATGCTGTTACCATCAACCAGGAGCGTTATCGCGACATGATGACCAATTTTGTGATGCCAATTATTCGTCGAAAGCGTATGAGGCAGTTCTGGTTTCAACAAGACGGCGCTCCACAGCACACAAGTCGCATAACAATCGATTTTCTGAAGAAATTGTTTCCGGGCCGTTTGATGTCGAAAAGTGGTGATTTGGACTGGCCACCGCGTTTGCCCGATTTGACGCCGCCTGACTTCTTCTTGTGGGGATATTTGAAGTCAAAGGTTTACGTTAACAAGCCAAGGACCGTAGAAGAGCTCAAGGACAACATTCGTGAAGAAATAGCCGCTATTCCGGCCGAAATGTTGGCGAAATCGATGGAAAATGCTGCAAAAGGCCACAATACGCCATCAACCCCCCACGGCCAGGTGTGAGATATATTGTTTATAAAATATTTATGTAAACAAATCTACTTGGAACAAATTAAATGATTAAGATTGCCAACCGCCAAATTTTTTTTTCTTTTTTATTTTTTAAAAAAACATTGGTCCCCCCCAATATGGCCACCCCCTGCCAGAAACCTTCCGTGGAAAATTTTTCCTATTTCAAAAATTTTAATTTTGGCCACGGAAACGGGTCAAATTCAACATAGTGCAGTGGAATGCCGATTCGATCCGAGTGGGTCACACTGTAGTTCTAGTTCAAGTTGGCATTTTCAGTGTGGCCACATACGGTCACCCTTGACTCTAAATTGTTAAAAATTGTTTACTTATTGCACAGAAAATAAGCCAAAATATGTTTAAGCAATGTCGCGTTTGTATGTCCAGTTTGGCAGATGGTTCCAACACCAAGTGGCGAAATGTATTCACCGATGCGGATGCCATGCTTGTCATAAAAGAGGTGACTGGCAGCTTGGTTAAACATGAGCATCTGCCTGAGTGGATATGCCCTTCATGCTTGGCAAACGCAAAAATTGCATTAAATTTCAAGCGGCGGTATGAGGAAAGTCTGATCTATCTAAAGCAGAACGTTAAATCTAGGCTGTTAGAGCAGAAGGAAACCTCATTCTTGCAAAAACTCACCAACGAGGATTGGACACAAGTCAGGCGGCAGGAGATCTTTACAAGCGAAAACGCATTAGCAGAGGGCGAGAAGGAAGAGCTCGAGTCGCACACAAGTGACAGCAGCTTGGAGAGCGAATGGATTCAGCCCGAAACCGAAGTGACGAAACGCACTGGCAAACGACCCCACAAGTGCTCCCACTGTTTGAAGACATTTACCCAAAAAAGCAATTTGGTGAGGCACATGCTAATACATACTGGCGAACGACCATTTAAATGTTCACACTGCTCAAAGACTTATATCGCCAAGAGCAGTCTCAAATCTCATCAACGTATTCACACTGGCGAGCGACCTTTCGAATGTTCACATTGCTCAAAGACTTTTACCAACAAAAGCTGTCTGACGGATCATCAACGCATTCACACTGAAGAAAGAGCCTTGGCATGTTCCCACTGCCCGAGAACCTTTAACCACAGAAGCAACCTAAGGGACCACTTACTCGTTCATACTGGCGAACAACCTTTCAAGTGTTCCCATTGCTTGAAGTCCTTTAAGATAAGTTGCAATCTGAAAAGACACATTCGCACTCACACTGGCGAAAAACACTTCGAATGTTCCCTCTGCTCTGAAAGCTTTATCACCAAAAGCCAGCTATGGAAGCATATTCCTACTCACACCGGAAAAAAACCCTTTGAATGTTCCCACTGCTCAAAAGGGTTTAACCTAAAATCCACTTTGGAGAAACACATTCGCATTCACACTGGCGAGCGACCGTTCAAATGTTCCCACTGCTCGAAGGCTTTTATTCAGCGAAACAGTCTAAAGATACACCTACGCACTCATACTGGCGAAAGACCCTTTGAATGTACATATTGTTCTCAGAGCTTTAACCAAAAACCCACTCTGGAACAGCATATACGCACTCACACTGGTGAAAGACCCTACAATTGTGCCTACTGCTCGAAAACCTTTTCCCAAAACTCCAGTCTAAAGTACCACCTAAAATCACATACCGGAGAATAAGCCTCAAAGTAGCTCACAGGAGACTTCGGCAAACAGTTTTATGTTCTTGGAAATGAATTGGGGGAAAAAAATACCACTATCTGTGGTACACAAAACCAACTTCAATCCAACGTATTCTCATTCTAGGACTGAAAATAGTCAGCCGATACAATTAGAACACACACATATACTACGTTTATACACACAAAATTTATTGTGATTAATGCCCTTTAAAGTATGCTATGCTTCTGAAAATACTTAATTGAGAATAATATTTATTCTTTTTAGGCTAAAAACTAAATTATTTTGTATACCTTTAACTGTTCCGACAATTTTTGTGAATATTCCGTGTGGATTATGTATGATTCCGCCATATCTGACTACAATGTCTACGTATTGATAATTATAACATGACATAAAGCACTGACTTTGAAGGGCATTACTCACAATAAATTTTTTTATGTATAAACGTAGTAATAGACAATCTATTACTACAACTCTCAAAAAGTCTCAAGTCGCACCAACTAAATTTTAAACAAAAGATTAAACAACAACAAAATAGTAAAGCATCCTCAATATTTTACAATACAAACAAAAACACTTAAAAATAATAATTTATGACACATGTATCCTAAATAAATACGCACGATCACATCACAAGAAGGTCTACCTGACCTAAGCATATGCACATTTTAAAAATGCACTTCTTTAAGAGGAAGATCCCTGCGTTTGCGATAAATATTGTTATTTATGACATATGCTGCATTAGTATTAGAAAACTAAGATTCTCATGTTATCTATTTAAGGCTACGATTTTAAGAAATAAAAATAGTTCAGATTTTGAATTCAACAAATGAAGTGTATATATTCTCCTTTCAAAATGTCCAAAATAGACTTCTGTCTTCAATACCAATTTTTAGAAATACAGCACTCGCTCAAAGACCACAACTTTTTATAACATGGTTGGGCGGGTAATACGGAGTTTGAACACCTAACTCCCAATGTTGCATTTGACACTTGGCTTAATTAGCACAAATTCTTCGTGTCTGTGACGAGTAGGACAGCCAGGAAAAGATCGCTCCCATCCGACCAGCGTTATCTCCCCAGTGCTAAGCATCAATGATCGACAACGATTGACCAACCCAACCAAGGATTTGAAAATACCCACGATGGCAACACTTTCAGGAGATTTTGTCGAAAATGAAGAAACAACAGAGCGTATTACTGGAATAGACTGTGAAATTATTAAAATTCTTTTAAACAACAGAACCGAACCCCAAAGAACTGGTTCGGTTTGGGTTTTCCAGGTCCTTCGAACCGGACCATGAACTTAACCTTTTAAATATGTAAGTGCAGTTGTCGTTGCGGCCAGTGCTGCCCATCATAAATGTTTGTTTTCCTTATAACTCGACTATCGTTCATTCGATCTTTAGAATATCTTCGACGAATCGATAAATAATACTGATTACGAAATATGATCTGATATGGTGTGATATGATGTTTTCTCAATGTCGTCGGAAATGATTCTGTCTTCATGTTACATCTTTTCTTAATAAATCACTCTTAAGATTATTCAAAGATCACCTGTAGAATGTTTCTATTTACAATTATTTACATTAACCATTATTTGTAATCATAAAGGGTGATTTTTTAAGAGCTATAGGAAAGTTTTTAAAAAAAAAAAAACACATAAAATTCAGAAAAATGCATGAAATCTTTATTTGAATCGATAGTACGGTCCATATAATTTAATGTTTGAAGATTATTTCATGCAAATGTTGACCGTGACTGCGCCTCAAATGGTCCATCCGCTTAGTCCAATTTTGGCATACTCTTTCCAACATTTCGGCCGGTATCTCACGAATAAATGCTTCAATGTTGTCTTCCAATGCGTCAATTGAAGCAGGCTTGTCTGTATAGACATGTGCTTTAACATAGCCATACAAAAAATAGTCTAAAGGCGTTAAATCGCACAATCTAGGCGGCCAATTGACCGGTCCCGAACGTGAAATAAAATGTTCACCGAACTCGCCTCTAAATAAGTCCATTGTTACGCATGCTGTGTGGCATGTGGCACCTTCTTGTTGAAACCACATGTCATGCAAGTCAAGCTCTTGCATTTTGGGCAAAAAAAAGTTGGATATCATCTCACGCTAGCGCTCAATTGCTGCGAACGGCGACGAATCGATAATTGCTGCGATATTTTCTTCAGTTCGCACTCTACGTGAGCGTGTTGGTGGTTTAATGTCCAACAATGTAAATTTGGTGCGAAGTTTAGGCGCAATAGCCCGAATAGCCGCTTCAGTGGGTCGATTAAACTGACCATAAAATGGAAATTCTTAACAGAGCACGCATTTTGATAATAAAATTCAATAATTTGCAAGCGTTGTTCGTTTGTAAGACGATTCATGGTTAAATTATAGACCAAACTGAAGATGTTTGACAGTGAAACAAAACACGAAACGTGCGTGAGCTGTTTAAACCAGTGTTGCCAAAAAGATAATAGCTAAAAATCACCCTTTACATTTGATAACTTAACAGTCTTCTCATTGAGCAACTTTTTTTTCGACTTTTTTTTGCATTTATTTATAGCTTGGGTAGTTGTGAATATGCCCCTAAAAGGATTTTTAGAAATTCGAAATACTTTAGAAGATACAGCCTTTTTTGTGAAGCAAGGTCTTCGTCAAAATGAGCTATTTTTGGCTGGCAAAGCTGGCAGAACGGCTCGCAGAGCAGAGAGGGCAGCAGAAAGCAGTTTCTACGAAAAAGAGGAAGGTGGCCTGTATGGAGCTGGCATCGCCGACTAATATTTGTAAGTAAAAAATATCTGAAATATTTAGATTTTCTTTCAAAGGCCCTTTTTTGACTACCTGGCCAGTTTTCTTCACATCTACTGAACCAATTTTGATGAAATAAAGCTTTAATGACGCAGAATTACCTCCTTTTGTTAATTGCCTACTTTAATTTGTCACTTTTTTTCTTTTTTTGCCAAAAAAAATAACTTTGACACCAGCAGAACTGCTTTTCTGGAAAAAAAAATTTTTTGGGTTTTTTTTGAAACCCTCGTATTTTGACCTATGAGTTAAGTTTTCTCCGGTTCTACCGGACCGATTTTGATGAAACAAAGTGAATTCGACGGAGAATTGTCAGCTCTTTAAAACTGCATTTAAACATTTTTGATTTTTTTTTTTTTTCCAAAAAATTACTTCAAACTTTAAACTCGTTTATCTCGAAACCACGTTTTTCGAACTGGCGGCCATGATATCTCCAGTTCAACTGAACCGATTTTCATGAAACAAAGTGGAATCGACGCAGAATTGTCACTATTCTCGGGTGAACCTCGACCATAATTTTAAAAAATTTTGTACCTTTTTTTTTACACTAAACTACAAAAAAAAGCCCGAAATTGAAATTTTTTTTTGAATGGCCGCCATTTTGTCAAAAAAAAATCACAAAATTAAGTTTGAGGTTCACCCGAGAATTACATCTATACTGATTATAACCCCGTTTTTTTTTCATTTCAGACGCTCCGGAGACCCGGAATCGTGGCCGCCGTGACGACACCTTTTTTTTTCACCACCAACTTTGAAGTCTCATTACTTTTTGAACAGCCCTCGTATCGAGGCAAAAAAAATTTTTTATTTACTTTGAACCTTTTGTAATACAATAAATAAAAAAAGTTTTCAATTATTCTTTGCGTTTTCAAATAAGAATTTTTTTAAAAAGGGTCCAAAAAACGGGTTTTGAATGAGAAGACCCCCTTAATACTAGTTATAACTAATAATTGATACCAAGATTTTTAATTAATACTAGGTAATGTATCTGTTAGGCAGGTCTATAACTCTGATTCTGCATCTTCTTAGATATCTCCTATTAATAGGTCTATTTAAAGGTCCACTTTCATCTAGCAGAGCTTTGGCTAGTTTATTTGGAACTTAGGAATCTTGCGTTTTACTGCGGGCGTTTCCAGGATTCTGCGCAGTAAACATCTCTCCAGCATTTTGCCAAAGGCTGGAAGGAGGCTGATGGGTCTGAAAGATTCCAGTTCTTGATGAGGCTTTCCGGGTTGTAGCTGAGTCTGAGAGCCGCATTGTAGATGAGCAACAAGAATAGTATTGCTTTAAGAGGGAGTAGCTTTACTGTCCTATTGTCCATCTCGTCTTCTCCAGGAGCTTTGTTGTTCTTAAGTGAGGCTATTTCACCTTTGACCTCATCAAACGAGATAGGTCTGGAGGGGGCCTTATTTTCTCCAAATGACATTTTCTTCTGCTTCTGGCAGTACCAAACAATATCTTTTTGATGTCGTCGGTATGCTTTCTAAAAAGCATCCTTCTGTCTAGAAATATTCCCAAATATTTGGAGCTTTTTTTTCCCCTAATAACCTTATTATTGAGGCGTATCCTAGTTCTAAGTCGTCTTTGTTTTCTTGTGAATGTGAAACGTTCACACTTGTGAACATCTTTGAAAAAATGATATGAAAAATCTTTTTAAATAATCATTAATGACTAAACCGGCACCTCTTTCATTCTTATTTCTAGCAATGACTGCTGTGTCATCAGCGTAGGTAGCTATTAACAACTTCTTTGTGTTGGGAGGCAGTGTGGAGCAATTTTTTGGCATATCATACGTAAATATATTATATAGCGTAGGCCCCAACACACTACCCTGAGGTTCACCAGCAGAAATTGATTTTTTCAGAGGATGTGGCACCATCATTGAAAACTGTGAACATCCTATCTTTCAGGAAACTCTCTTTGGGGCAAAGGTCTTCGAGCAGTGAGAACACTTGTACGGATAATTGTCAGTGTGAGAGCGAATGTCAATCTTCAGAGCGGTTTTTGATGTTGATTTAGACGGCTTTTGTTGATAAAAGTCTTTGAGCAAAGAGAACATTCGAATGGTCGCTCGCCAGTGTGAGTGCGTATGTGCCCATTCAGATTATGTTTATGTTTAAACTTTAAAGGCCTTCGTAGGCCAGTAGAAACATTGAAAGGGTTTTTTGTCAGTATGAATACGCATGTGCTCCTTTTTGTTCTCTTCGCCAACGCCTTCGCTTTTGAACATCTCCTCTCGCCTCACTGAGTCCAATTTTCGTTGGTGAGTGCTTGTAAGAATTGTTTCCTTTTGCTCCAACAACTTTGACTCCTCCCTTAGCTTTACCTGTCGCTGCGTCCAATTACACAAGTTTACAAATTATTAAATTTTTTTTAACCCTCTACAATTTGATGTCACTACTTATGTAAAATTACGTGCTGAATCCGAATATGGAGCTTATAAATTTCTCAGTAGAACAGATTTCTAGATAATCTCAAATTACCGTTTTTCGCATTTTTGAAAAAGAACCTCTCACTTAATTTCAAATATCTCAATTATGAAACAACTTATGAACAAGTTTTGTGCACCAAATTAAAGCTAATAAAATTATCTTTCAATCGTTCATACATCATTTTATTGTCAAATATGTGGAGTAGCTGCTAATTACAAAGATATCGAGAATTTTGTTTCATTTTGATCGAAAATTTGAAAAAACCGTAAATTACACCGTTATTTTCACCAAGAAAAATTTTTTCTTAAATTTCTTTCTCTTTTGGATGATGTAACCTAACCCTGCAGTTCTGGAGGTGGCGATGGGCCATGCTGGAACTACCTACCCCGCTACTTTCTACATGGGTACTTACTAGAGTGACCCTATGGTAAGCGAACACCGAACCACCCAAAAAAAAAAACAAATATTTATGCCCTGTATATTCTGTAACCCACCGCGAACCAGCGTACATGGGTACTTCCCTGAGTAACCCTGTGGTAGACGAGCGCCGAACCAGTGTACGAAAAAAAACAGTGAAATGCAAAGCACAAAGCGTAAGCGAAATTTTGGTTCTCTCGTCTTTCGTTAAAAACAAAAACAATTGAAGTGCAAGCATCGTTATTTTGTCTTTTAGTTTGCACGCGTTCTCTGCATGGCTGGAAGATTCATTGCTTTTCCCGTGAATTGTGAAATATAGTGTTAAACAAACAATCAAAGAAGTGATTAAAATAAAAAATATAATTATTTACAAGATAAGACAAGCACTTAACTGAACTTTTAAATAAAAAATGTATAGAAACCGATGTATTAGAAGGCTCAAAAGAGAACGTAAACAAGTATACATACAAATTTAATCGTGTAGCAGCAAACGAAATGGTGACTGAAAGTGAAAATTTATTTTGTGAACGCATTGACAGTGAAATAGAAGATGTAAAGCATATAGTTATTATTAACAATATTGACAGTGAAAATAATTTAGAAACGAAAAAGCAAAATAGATTGAATGAAGATTTAAAAAATTGGTTTTTAAGGCATAGGCCAACCTCGTGAATGCGCTATGGACTTAGAAAATGTTTTGAAACACAAAAAAAAAATAATTTGGACGCCGCGGCGCTCCGTTTCGTTTTACAACGTTTAAATTAAATAAATACTAATTCAAAACTGATTGATTTTATTTTAATTTTTCTTGTTTTCAGATGCAACAAATTTGGTCGAGGGCACTTGGTCAACTGAGGACCTAATACGCAAAGCCTTGCAGCTACAAAAGAAGCTGCATTTTAAAAATAGCAAAATCAGAAAGAGAGAGAAAAACAACAACAATTTACAATAAAAAATCACACAAATGAAAACAAAATTTAATTTTAAATTAAAGCTGTTTTTTTTTATTTACTTCTCGGTACCTATGTACATAAGTACCTCTATCATGGGCACCCATGTAACTACCCATATTATGGGTACCAATGTAAGTACCCTTTTTAGCCACCCTAATATGGGGACCCGTTTCACTAGCTCTACGGTAAACGATGTGGTGGCGATTGACCCTATTTGCGGACATTTCATACAAAATACGATATGAAGAAACGCATTGCATAGGGTTGGTAAAGTAAGTAGAGGTGGTTTCCTAGTAAGTACTTATTTCACCAGCCACGAACTACTTCCCCAGTACTGCAGGGAATGTATAACAAATTCAAAAAGTATTCATACATCGAAATCTGCTGGAAATTGTAGAAGTTATTAGCATTTATCTAAAAATTAAGCAATTTTGGAACTGCATTGGGATCGCCATAAGTTTATATGGAAAAGTCTGAAGAACCTTCTTCCCCTGAAATCCCTTTAGATTTTGGTGATAGTTTTGGACCGAAGTTTAAACTGGAAACAGATTTAACAAAATTATTTCAGATTTTGCACTTTTCTATAATCTTTTCAATTTCACTTAACAATCATTTCTTGTTATTTTACTTCTTTCTTTCTTTTGTTTGATATTTACATGACACTTAAATTCATTAACAAATGCAATTTAATAATAACAATATCTATTTTTTTCCATATTTTCCAGTCCCAAGATCGATCGTCTAACTCTGGTAGTCGGTGCCGTTCAACGCATTCTGGAAATGTGTAACCACATAGTCATGATAGTAGCACATGATGCACAGAGGTTGACCCAAAATAATGCCAGCCCAGACAATAATATTGCCCAAACGTGGTCCCATTTTACGTTCAACGTATTTGGATATGGCCGACATGGGCACCTGTGCCATCATGCCCAGAAATGCCCAAATTTTATAGGTTTGCAAGGGAACCGAAACCTGGTAATGGCATAATATATATTTTAGTATCATAAGAGGAAAATTTAACCCAGAAGCTTACCAAATACTCATGGAAAAAGGCACTGAACAGAAACACTATGGTGGAGGCCTGACGCGCTGAATAGCCCATCTGGACGACAGGTATATACAAGTGACGTACACACCATCTATGTACGGGCATATTCCAGGTACGCCAGAAGGTATCAATGTTATTGGCATTCCACCAATCACAGTAAAAGTTGCGATCCGCAAAGTTCAACAATTCACCCACCGCATTTAGGAAGGAATGGAACATTAGATAGAAAAAGCACAGCCAGCACAAATGATTGGGTAGCTAAAGGGGTAGAAGATTTAATGTAGCAAACGATACTCTCTTGGTTAAATCATACTAACCGCCAGTTTAAGCAGACGTTCGGTGGCCAAAACCACATCCATATTGGAGAAGGGTATCAGGGAATTCCTCACCGAGGGTATAATCCATTGCTGGAACAAGGCCATCACCATATTTACGCCAATTATGACCTCCATCAGACGCTTCAAAAGGAAACGTTTGCGCACTCGCATCGTACGTGGAAAGTTCAACTCATAGCACAATGTGGGAGCACACAAAAAGTAGAGAATATCCTTGTAACTCAAGTTATCGGGATATTGCACCAGTTTGGGTATGGCCTCATCATCTTCACCACCATCCAGGTGTCCATTTTCTACACAGCAAAAAGAAAAGAAGATATTTGTTAAAGATCTATTGGATGATTTTGGTATCCATTTGAAATGAATTGTTTCAGTATGGTAAAAGGGATATTAATCATTTCCATTTTAGGTTAAATTGATCTTAGATTTCCATCTTAGATTTTCATTTAATGTTAAATTGATCTTTGATTTCCATCAAAAATTTTATTTAATGTTAAATTTATCTTGGATTATCAGGCCTGTTCCCGTTTTCGATTTCGATCAAATCATGCGGAATCGGAATTGTTAAATGTTCTCGCTTTCGAAAACCGACTGTGTTATTCGGCTGTAAACTTCAAAATCCAATTTGTCTTAATTCCATCCTCTTGATGGCTAAAATATTCGAGCGAATTCTTCACTCCTTTCTTAGAAATCTCAACTCTTACCAATTCCGATCAATCGGATTCGGAAACGGGAACAGGGCTGTATGATTTAATGTTAAATTGATCTTAGATATTCATCTTAGATTTTTATTTAATATTAAAATGATCTTAGTTTTTCATTAAATGTTAAATTGATCTTAGAGTTCCATCTTAGATTTTCATTTAATATCAAATTGATCTCAGTTTTCCATCTTAGATTTTGATTTTAGATATCTGTTTAATTTTTTCATTTTGTATTGTGCACTTTTGTTGCATTTTGAAACAAGTTTAATTGTTAAATTGATTTTAGATTTCTGTCTTAGACCTTTTACTGATTTGGCTCTGAAGTCGTCGCACCGGAATAGTGGGTGTGTCCCGACTTTTACAGTATCGGCACCAGAAGCATTTTGTCTGTGGTAGCCGATGCGCATGTGGTGCCTTTTGGCTCCCTTTCTTGTAGGTTGATTCTTTTTGCCGCTCCTAGAACTTTGATCCGTTGTTCAAGGAACTGGAGCATAGTATCCAAACCTTATATCTCCATGAGCTTCGAGTGACTGCTCATACAGGGTTTTTTGTTGCTATCAACTTGTTCTAATGATTGCAATTAGCATGGATCCCAAGTGGATATGTCGATTCCCAATCCTTTTAATGAAGCAAGGGATACAATCGTTGTTATGTAGAGTTCCTTTAATGACTTGTTATCATTAATGGTGCTATGCTCAAAGAGCAGTTTATTACCGTATTTGCAACGTCTCTAGGGTTGTTGTACGCGTCATTTAAAATACTCCATGCGCTCATATAGTTTCTTTAAGATCGATATGACGTATCGACCTTTCTGCTTCCCCGGTTACTGTGGTTTTAGGTACCACATTTTCTGTACCATGGGCATATCAGTTCATGAACCATGCATGAAAACAAATCGAAAAATTGGGTCCATTTTAGCAAATCCCCGTCCAATTTGGGGATGCTAACCCGTGGTAAATGCATGTCGGTTGATCAAGTGGCCTTTGCTCGTAACGACTTCGGAACTTCTTTCGAGTTCAAGGTAGGATTTCAGATCGTATCCCACCTCTTCTGGACTTTCACATTCTTCGTGAATTTGGAAGTGGACCTTTGTTTGGGTCCATAGCCAATTTATCAATTCACCTGTTGTTTATCCTTCTGACAATTGCTATAGCGAGCGTCTGGTGACGCCATGATCGCCTTTGTCGTCGACATAACAAGGTAAATTTTCCATCCGCCAAGGAAGGCTGATAGTTGTCTTTGCCTTGAATTGTTATGCCTTGTCCTGCCAATTTTGGCTTGTGGACTGATTTGAATTTCCTCATTTTCTTTGAATACTGCACAGTATTTCAAATATGATTTCTTCGTATCCTCATAGAAATTAGCGTATTCTTCGCTTACTTCGATCATTCCTCGTATTCTGAGGTCATTTTTGCTCGAATTGCTTCCAGCGTCCTCAAAGCAATGCCACCCTTGTTTTTGGTAGTACCCTGCCTGGGTCTTTCTCTCTGCCGAGTCTTTCTTGAAATTTCGTATAATTCTCGCAATTTCCTGGCCAATGTCAATTTGCAAGTCCAGTGCCTCTTGGGCTTCCTTTCCCATTTATGGTTCTCGCTCTACTGCCGACCGGTTGGAAGTGTTCTATTCGCTATTGAAATAGCTGGCTTACGCTTCCATTCGCAACCGAATTTTGGTCAAGGAAGTCGAGAAATATTGATGGTTTTCTGGTTGACGGTTGCCAAATACGTTTTCGCACTGTAAACGTACACGTTTGCTGTGAAAGAGTAAATGACCAAACAAATCAAGAATCCTGTGTCGCCAAGTTGACCAGTAAGATTCTGACTTGAGTTTTGAGGCCTTTCAATGTCGCCCAGTTGACGACTTGAAATTGTGGATCAAAATTTGTTGCGGTACTACGCACGTAGTGTTGCTGCTGGTGTTGCCGTGGTTGGCCAATTGTTGACTTAGAGCCCACTAGTGTCGCCCAGTTGACAGCTTCGTAGGGACTTTAACGACTTTGGACTCACCAAAATATTTGTTTTTGGTGAGTTGTGTTTGTGGAGTCTTTCAATGTCACCATGTTGACAATTGAAAAGACTGTTCAATGTTTAGACTGTAGACCCACACTCGTAGTGTTACTGCGTTGTTCGAGTTGAATTCCTTGTCGCTTAGTTGACAACTTCTTTGAGGAATTCAACGTCGTTGAGCTCACCAGTGTTTGTTAGTGAATGGTTGTACATATCTGTGCTGGAGTACTTCAATATTTGTCCAGTTCGCTCAGATCGGGTGTTCGAGTTGATATCCTTGTCGCCAAAGTTGACAACTTCTTAAGGGTTTCCAGCGATATCGGGGTCCAAATGTTTGTGTGTGTGTGTTGTGTGTGCTGCAGGCAGTACATAAACTGCCTGAACTTTTTCTTTTGTAAAAGTTGGGTTAAATTTTTGGGGGGGGACAATGTTGGGGAGGGTATCCTGTTCCCCAATGAAAGATTTGATCTAATTTTGATAAAATTTGGTATTGCAATTGTCAGAACTTCCTTAGTTGCTTCCCTCTCCCTGCATATTGCATTGCCAGCAGAACTTTGTTTAGCGGACTGACCTGCCTTTTGTTTTGTTTGATTTGTGGGCTTATCGGTAAATGAATATAATGCATTTATTATATTTAATAAAGATATGACTTAACAAATGCAAAAATGAACTTAAATTTTCTCTTATTTTCGTTTAATGTTAAATTGATCTTTATTTTCATTTTATAATATAAATATAAAAATCATATAAAAACTCACTCAGTTCCGCCAGGGTAATGCTGGGGCGACGTTCGCGTGGATTCTTTTGATAGTAGGTCTGACGACACCACATATTTGTTTGAACATAACTCCATAATTTCAGGAACAGCACCGAATAAAAGAAACAAACCGTGGTGGCGCCCACTAAAAATTTCAAAAGAATTAAGTTGCAAATTGATTCGGAAAATTTGTTTTTATTTTCTTGGTACTCACTTAAACTAAATGCAGCTCCTTTCAAATGTAAAATGACAACAGGCAGACAAACCGATACAATTATGTTCGTAATCTGTATAAGCATGCCCGGACCCTCGGAAATTATTTCCTGAAAAGATGCAAAGAAATTAAATGTATTTTGAACTAGTACGAGTGTTTCGATCAAAGATTTTTATTTGTATGACAATTTCCTTTTTACGAAAGTTCAGGTTCCTTTTCCTGTCTCTATCAATATTAATTTAATACTCTTAGTCCCAATTTAAAACTGAAACAAGTATGATTTTATTGGTATCAAATATACCAATGGTTATTTTGGGTATTAATTTGATACAAAGAATATAAAAAGTATTATTTTGAAATTAGAAAATGTTCATTATCAACAAATGGGTGGCATGACAAGACGCCCACGGACATAAAGCCCATATGAAAAATTTCGATCACTACTTTGAAATATAATTCCAAATTTTTCTGGGCCTTTTGACCGGACATAAAGCCATGGGTGTAATGTCCGTATTCAAATTTAAGTGACATTAAATACACAGTGCTGAATATAAAATTAAACAAATTTATGCTTTCCACAGAGTGTTAACAATTTTGCTCCTTTAAAATGGACATAGAAATTCTGTCCCATATTGGGCACTTGAGCCACGGTCACACCGGCAGGCACTAATAGTAGGTTGGCAGTGCGTCTGCACTTTGCTGTTTTTTAGTGGTATTCATTTAAGCAATTTAGATTTGGTTTAGTTTTCGTTTAAGGCTTAAACATTGATTTGATTGACGCTCGTGAACAGCTGTTAGTGAGAAAGAACATCTGACTGACAAGGAAACAAAGCAAATTATCTAGGAGGCCTATGAGCAAAAATGCAGTCAATGGCGGGTTTTTTTCCGTAAATACAAATAAAATTCGAAACTTTTGTCTTTTGGAAATGAATGAGAAGTGAAACTTTATTTATATATTAATTGACTCTAATCGCCTAAACAGGTTGCGACTTCAGTAACACCACTACTATTTTTGCACTATAAATAATTTTGGAGTTATTTCATGTTGCCGGACAATTATGTTATATTAAAAACGATTTACGCATTTTCGAAGATCTTGCCGATCTTAGAGTTATTTGAAAAAAAAAAAACAGTTGCAAAAGAAGATAAATAGTTGCTCAATATGCCATCATCCAATAATTAAAATGAGAAAATGATGAAAATTCTTTAAGATTTTGATGGGACAGCTAAGGTTACAATTCCTCTTCGGACCTGGTAGCTTTCGCTTTGACTCTTCTTTTGTTGCGATGGTCGAATGCGGAAGAAGACAGGGTATTTAGCCAAGCAAATTGGGCTAAAACCAAAACCAGAAATCGGCTACAAAAGGAGATATTTAATGCTATTTTGACAGTCATGGAATTATATATATGGGTAATAATTTCTCTCCAAACATTTTAATCTAAAAATAAAAAAATAAAAATTTTAAAAAATATTGTTTTTCCTTTACTTTTTGGAAAAAATATTTGGCGATGGTTAAACTAGAGGAAGAAACTGCCGAAACTTAATAAAGTAAAGTTAAATTGAGGTTTGTGAAAAAACGGCCATTTTGAGATTTTTCAAAAAAAGTTAGTAGTAATCCTAATGATATTCTTAACACTCTAAAAAAGGCTTTATGATGGGACGGCCATAACTTTCCGAGAAATTCAAAAAACCGGCAAATATAGTACCATTTTTTGATTTACCCAGGATCAAATTCATACAGGCCTTAAACCACACCTCTAAAAATAGACCGAACTGGTTTATGGATTATGGTCATTTTTGTTCTATCAATTGCCTTTGAAAAACATTATATTAATTTAAATCGGTTCTACAAATATTTACACGTGTTTTATCTTTCAATTCGGATTGCGTCGGCAAAAGTTGTTTTGCCATAATGACAATTTGCCGAATAAATATTTATCATACAATTTCACATAAAAAGGAAACCGGAAATGAGAACCTGCCTGAATTAGTTTTCAGTGTTGAAATTATGTAAATTCCATTCCCTTAGATTTGTCAATCTTGTTGGCCTTAAAATTTGTCTAAATCAGGGTTCCCCACACACAATGAAGGTTGACTTCGGCAAGCATTCGTTTCGTTTGCCCATCACCCACTGTAGTTCGCTTTGAATTGAAATTTAACTAGTTCAGACTGGCATTTTCACTGTTTCGACATACGGTCATACTTGCCTCCACATTGTTTTAAATTTTTCACTTGTTGTTGCAATTTTCATTTGTTTTTAACCCACATTAAGCCAAAATATGGTTGAGCAATGTCAAATTTGTATGTCCAATTTGGCAGATAATAACAACACCACAAATATATTCATCAATGCTAATGCAATGCTGATAAAAGAGGAGGTGGCCAGCAACGCAGTTAAAACTGAGCAGGATGTACTCGAAAGGATATGCACTTCTTGCTTGACAGCAACAAAAATAATTCAGGAAGAAACCACATCCATTTTGGAAGCACTGACGAACGAGAATTGGACGCAGCCTCAGGTCAAACCAGATGAGGAGACAAAGATGAAGGAAACCACAACATTATTGGAAGAACTCAATGATGAGGATTGGACGCGGAGTAAGATTAAGCTAGAGGAGGAGTCAAAGCAGAAGGACACCACAACATTCTTGGAAGAACTCAATAATGAGAATTGGACGCAGAGTAAGATCAAGCCAGAGGAGGAGTCAAAGCAGTTGGAGCAAAAGGAATCCACTTTATTCTTGGAAGAACTCAATAATGAGAATTGGACTCCGGTCAGGCGAGAGAAGAACTTTAAAAGCGAAAGCGTAGGCGAAGAAAGCGAAAAGGAAGACCTCGAGTCGCTCACAGGGGACGGCAGCTGGGAGCCCGATAGCGAAGAGCTCGAGTCGCTCAGGGAGCCCCAAACAAATGCCAAAAAAACAAAAAAAATAAGCGTAACCAAAGAGAAGAAACGCCCTCGTACTGTCCAACGATCCCACAAGTGTTCCCAGTGTTTGAAGAAATTTCTCTGGAAAAGCGACCTGGATCGGCACATGCCTGTTCACACTGGCGAACGTCCCTTTAAATGTTCTCATTGCTCGAAAGCCTTCACTCAAAAATCCTCTTTGAACAGTCACATAAGCACTCATACTGATGAAAAGCCCTTCAAATGTTCCCAATGCTCAAAAACGTTTGGCAGAAAAATAAGGCTAGAGGAGCATACTCGTACCCACGAAGGAAAACAACCCTACGCGTGTACCCATTGCTCGAAGGCCTTCAACCAAATATTAACTTTGGAGAATCACATACGCACTCACACGGGCGAAAAACCCTACAAGTGTACCCAATGCCCGAAGACTTTTACCCAAAAGAGCAGTCTGTGGGTTCATCAAAAGACTCACACTGGCGAAAGACCCTTCAAATGCACCCATTGCTCGAAGACTTTTGCCGATAGAAAACATCTGAATCAACATCTAGTGTTTCATACTGACGATAAACCCTTCGAATGTTCCCACTGCCCGAAGAGATTTTTCCAAAAAAACACTTTGGATCGACACACACGCATTCATACTGGCGAAAGACCCTACAAGTGCACCCAATGCTTGAGTACCTTTAACCAAGAAAATGCACTGCAACGACACATGCGTATTCATACTGGCGAAAAACCCTTCAAGTGTTCCCACTGCTCTAAGGCCTTTACACAAAAGACCAGTCTTCAGTCGCATCTTAAGACTCATGCCAGAAAAGAACCCTCACAGGAGACGGCAGCTTAAAGAGCGGAAGCAACGATTTGACACAAAATCAAATTTTGAAAGAGAAAAAGAAGAAAGAAATTATATTAGAAATGGGTCTTTTTAGCTGTAAACTAGTGTAACAAACGATAATAGAGAAGTTGATGAGTAAATAATTCAACGCAATAAATGATTATACATTTTTGAATTTTTTTTCGTTTTTTTTTTTAACTTTCAGGTAATTGAAAATTCCAGGAAAAGTTTTAAGGTGGAACACTATTTTTTTTACGGACTTTTAATGATTGGAATAGTTTTTGTGGTATATCTAGTTTGTATTCCGACCGTTAATAAGGAGGAAGTAAGTACCTCATAGTTTACTTTCATGCGTCCATAGAATCGCGAAAAGTTAACCGATTTGGATTCTACTCTTGAAAGTAAGTACAACTTCACCAAAATGCTCAAAGTTATGACCAACACTGCATGAAATAGTGAATCGTTAATGAAAGTACAAGTTTTTTTTGCTCACATTCTGAAAAGTCGTGTTAGGAACAGCAATAAGTCAAAACTCCCATCAGATCCCACCTTCAAAGAAATTAGAAATTGTTGTTTAGATAATTCTTTAGAACATAGCCAAAAATTAGCAGCGGATAGCTGCAGATAAAGTCTCGGTGATGATTTTTCTGCGACCATATATATACACTGCTCGACAACACTCTCCCCCAAATTACCAAACCAACTTTTTCTAAAGTATTTTTGCCCGAACGAAATGTAAATTTCAATTTTCAAAAACTTTGACCATGTCTTTAGTTACTCTGGTGCTCGGGATATTGCAATTTAAAAAAAAAGCTTTTTAAAAAGGATTTTTGACAGTATCTCACGGTCAGTTTCAGAACTGTTTATTTTGAAATAATCTATCGAATTAAATATTAAGGAAATTTCAAAATCCCAGACTTTAGGCCGCTCACCTAATCGGTCTAGACTCTAGACCAGCCATGCCCAGCCCTATGCTCTTTGGGCACGCTTTGTTTTTGTAATTGCTCCGGAGATAGCAAAGCAATGATCGTATACATGCACGGCACCAACACAACACATGCAAACAATTACTTGTGTATGCACTGCGTAGAACCAAAACCGTTATTCTTCCCTTCTTTGTATTGGTCTTTGCCCGCGCAATCAAACTGACCAACAACAATTTCAATGATTTTGTTTTTGCATTCGTTGTGATTTTGTTGGTGTCTTGTCTTCGAGTTTGCAGTTCTCTTCTTGGCATTGGTGTTTTTATTTGTGAGTATTGGTGAGAGCTCTGCCGTATACTGGATTTGGGCATGCCTGCTCTAGACCCTTTATGATGATTATATTTTGTGTTTCTGAAGATAAAGAGAATGCTTTCAAAATTCTATACAAATAGTTTTGTGTTCGATGTTAGTCTCATTGTTTTTATTGAAACTTGGCTAAATAATTCGCTCTCTGATCATGAAATTTGTTTAAATAACTATGTTGTTTACAGACGGGGCCGCTTCTGTCGTCTAAATATCCATATATAAAATGTCTTTTTTAGTGTCTGTCGTTCGACCATCGCTAGAGTATTGCTCAAGGCACAGATCTCCTCAGTATATCTTCTATTAGAATAAACTGCAGTCGGTACAAAATCAGGTTCTTCTTTTCGCACTGGAACGCTGCACAGTGTAAGGTTTTGCCAATCTAGGAGGACTTAAAAAAATTGCGGCCGTAGTATAAGAGATATCGACTTGAAATTTGAAATGGAATAGTTTTTTGGCCATACGGAAGTATGTTTCGAAGATGAACAACATCGGACAAAAATTACTCCCACCTCCCATACAATATCGCTTTTTTCTGTATTAGCCAGAACACGATTTTTATATGGGAGCTATACGATAGAGTCACCCGATTTTGACGAAACTTTGCAGAATTGTGTGAAAGCAAATTAAATAAATAATTGACAAGTTTGCTGACGTTATCACTGAAAACAAAAAAGGTTTTCTCTCTAGAACTATTGTAGTTATCTGATTTTGATAAAACTTTGTAGAATGACGTGAGAGCTGACACTATGACACTCTCGGCTCACAGGCTATATCAGTGATATTCAAAGCGAGAGCAGAGGTGTTGCATATCAACTATAGGCCATACAGTACGGGAGCTAATACAGAGTGCAGCATGTGTAACCTACATGAAAGGGAAGACACTTTCCATTTTATAGCAGTATGCCCGGTGCTTAAAAAAATCAGGCAAGCACACTGGGGAACCCAATTAATAGGCATGGACAAATTCGAGAAAATACTGAATGGAGAAAATTGGGTTGTGTTAGCAAACTACCTCAAAGAAGCACTTCAATATAGGCATCAAATCATTGTTGAAGATTTTTAAAATAATACATACATATAAAAAGAAAAGAAAAATAATCCTAAGTCTTAAATTACATTACATTAGATTTAGTCAATTAATTTTGTAACTGACTGACGGCATCTCTTGTCAATCGCTAAATATTGCACAAAATAAAAATCCTACTACATACTACTACTAAGTTAAGAGACACTACCTTTGACAACAAAAAAGTATTTTGCAGAAAAACTACTTTTCCGACCAAGCTTTATGGTATAGTCATCCGATCAGGCCGGTTACGACACGTATGTATTTTAAGACATTGTGCAAGGTTTGGTAACAATAGCTTTAAAACTGACGAAGAAGATAGCAAAAAACATGCGAATAACAAGGGATTTTGTTCGAAAATTGGTCTTACAATAAAACGAAAAACTCAAAATGGCGGAAACATGCGGACGGTTTTTTTTTGTGAATATGTTCTGGGTATCCACCCGCTTATTCTCCATGTGGTGGCATCGCCGAACTCGATGGAACTTGCAAGTTGTAGTCCATAAAAGCAACATGTTTTTTTGCAATTTGCTTAGTTTTTAGGTGTTTATAAAAAAATTATATAAAATGTTCCAGTAAAGGTATTTAGACCAGGTATTGAAAGTTTTGCAGTTCAACTATTCAAGAATAAGAAAAAAATAGCTCGCTCGAAAACAAGACACTTTCTGCTAAATTTTAATCACTTTAATTTTGTGCCTGATGCGAGTTGTCAAATTGAATTTTTCAACCGTTGCAATGTGGCATCTTTATTGACTTTTTTATTGCTGTTAATGATAATTTAACTTTAATTTATGTTTATTTTTATAAAAAGCGGATATTTTAGTAGCATTTAAAAAAAAAATTATTCAATTTAAAGCACTTTTTTTTTTGATTAAAGTCCCCCTAGATTGGCAAAATCTTACACTGTGCGCTGGAGGCTACGACCTCTAAACTTGCCCACTCTAAAGGACCGCAGGAGTAGTCAAGGTGTAATTTTTCTGCACTAGCTGATTGTTGGTGATGTAGATTTGTCTCTACTCCTAACTTCTAAGTTGTCCAGTGTTGCATAGGGTTTAGGTTAGAAGATATTCTGTTCAATTAGCATGCTGGTAATGTAGTGTGGGAGGTGATTTTTATTATAAAATTGCATGTTTTTTGCTAGAAAGCTGAGGTGTAAGTAAATCGTATAAAGGTGGACATTCTCCAAACCGGTCTCAAGTAATTGGGCACAGCTTGGTGTATTAGCTGGTAAATAGAGACCTTTTTTAAAAAAGAAAAGTTGGGTCGACTTCTGTAAAGTGCTTGCTGCACTGAATAGTTTCCATTTTGAATTTATGTGTATGTCCCTATTTCCCAGAAAGGTATTCTAGATAATGTTAATACTAGTTTTGGTTTCAATACTCCTTCTAAATGAGACGGTCGCCGTGAAAAGGACTCCTAGGTACATAAATTCTGATGAAATTTATACTGCTTCTCTCCTTTAGGTCCATTTTTCAGACTCGGATAGTGTGCAACTTATTCTTTTAAATCAAAGAGCCACTCGTACAGCTCAGTGACTCAGCAGAAGTATGCGCACAATTGCCGAATCCCTAACTAATAACACAATCGCGTACTGTTAGGAACCGATCTTTATTAAAGACAAACTTATAATCCTTATTAAATACATGTGATATATTTGTTACTTATATACTCAGTTGTCCGATTGTAGAACTTAATTACATATTACAAATAAATTTTGTTAGAAGGTCGGGACTGATGTGGAGGTGGTTAAGGTGATTTTTTACATTTTACATCTATATTTGTAGGATATACACTCCTGCCCAAAATTATACGACACCATGAAAATTCGACCCTCGTAGGAGAATGGGAAAGCATAATACAACGAAATCAAGTATGCAGAAAGAAAGCTTAATGAATTCTGCTTAAAATCTGATATTCTTATCTCTGATGGCATCTCCCGTATTCAAGTAGCGGTTAAAAAAGCAAAAAAGTTAGATTTTTGTCATGTCTGCAATTGTATCAAAATTATACGACACATGTCAATTTGTTTAGTTTTAGTTAACATTTAAATTTTCGCTTTTGAGGCTTTCGACATTCTCAAATTTGTTGTTATTGGCGTAAACACGCCTGGCTAAGATACCTACAATGTTCTCAATTGGGTTTAGGTCAGGGGAGCGTGCTGGTAAATCCAAAACATTTATATGTAGATCCTCTAAGATGATCCTCTGTTCATCCTGCAGCTTGTGAAGCACAGATCAAGCGTTCCAGACGCATGAAAGGCTCCCCAACCCATTGCGGATCCGCCTCCGTAATTGCGTTTGGAAAACATAAGTGGATCCTTGCGCAAATCTATCCAAAAGTGCCGAAACCCATCTGGGCCGTCAGGACAAAATTTTTTGTCATCAAAAAATATTATCTAAATGATAAATATTGAACAAAACTGTTTAAACAAAATAAAGCTAATATTTTATACCGAGGCCCAGTTTCTTTTCAAGTTTTATTTCCACAAATTGAAGTCGTGCTGTTTTGTGGTGCGGCTTTAAGAACGGAACCTTTTTTAAGACTCCTCTGACAATGCACTCCGGTGATTGCAGCGTCCGCCAAACAATCATCAGTGACATAGGCTTACTGCAACATGCGGAAAGTGTAGAGCACGAAGCAAACGAATTGCTAGCTTTAAGTGCTATGCGACCTTTTCGCGGTGAGACAACTTGGGTTTTCTTCCAGAGCTATGCTTCACACCATATTCATCCGGATTGTTCAAAAATTTTGTGATAACACAATGTGTTCGACCGATTTTCCGCGATATTTCGCTTTCATTTAAGCCAACATAGTTGTAGGCTCTTATCCTTCCCTTTTCCTCGTCAGATAACAAACGCCCACGCGACATTTTATTACAAATTCATTAAATTGTTAGCAGATATATAAAAAAAATTAATTGAAACCAAACCTTTCTCTCCAGCCGCAATATTTGAAATATGTCGTATAATTTTGATACACTTGCAGACATGACAAAAATCTAACTTTTTTGCTTATTTAATCGCTACTTGAAAACGCGAGATGCAATCAGAGATAAGAATATCAGATTTTAAGCAGAATTCATTAAGCTTTCATTCTGTATACTAGATTTTATCGAATTATGCTTTCCCATTCACCTACGAGGGTCAAATCTAAAATTTTCGTGGTGTCGTATAATTTTGGGGAGGAGTGTATGTGACGGATTTAGATATTTTAGACTAATGTAAATATATTTTATTACTGAAAAGCCAAGAAAACCATTTAAAGTCCAACATTATCGGTCAAATCGTTTAGTCGTTTATCAATCTGTTTTCTTCCGCTCTTTACGCTGCCGTCTCCTTTGAGGGTTCTTTTCTGGCATGAGTCTTAAGGTGTGAATGAAGACTGGTCTTTTGTGTAAAGGCCTTAGAGCAGTGGGAACACTTGAAGGGTTTTTCGCCAGTATGAATACGCATGTGCCGTTGCAGTGCATTTTCTTGGTTAAAGGTACTCAAGCATTGGGTGCACTTGTAGGGTCTTTCGCCGGTATGAATGCGTGTGTGCCGATCTAAAGCGTGTTTTTGGTAAAATCTCTTCGGGCAGTAGGAACATCAGTATGAAACACTAGATGTTGATTCAGATGGCCTCTATCGGCAAAAGTCTTCGAGCAATGGGTACATTTGAAGAGTCTTTCGCCCGTGTGAGTCTGCTGATGAACCCACAGATTGCCCTTTTGGGTAAAAGTCTGCGGGCATTGGGTACACTTGTAGGGTTTTTCGCCAAAGTTAGTATTTGGTTGAAGGCCTTCGAACAATGGGTACACTTGGAGGGTTGTTTTCCGAGGTGGAAATTTGCTTCTACCGAAAAGATGATTCAACATCTTCGGCCAAACGATCTTTGGCCAATTTGCAAACTGCCAATCAAACAAGCCATCTCTATGTAATTCGACAGGTTATTCCATACCATCCCCCATGTCCTCCTGCTCATTCATATTGCATAGTGAGCAAATAGCTCATGAAAAATCTTCTCTGGCCTTCATTATCCAAGTTATCTCGCTTTGCTTGAAAGACTCGTTGCAGTATGTGGGTCCTATTGCATAATTGAGGTCTTTCTATATTCTTGTTGCACTTACTGACGCCTTGTTCATGTGTTGCCTGCGGTTGTCTGTCTGGATGCGAGTGATTATCTCAGTCATTGAGTCATTCAAATGTCATGATACGCGAATATTCCTCTAAGCCTCGAAAACCACCCCAATCGCTAGCTAGTGTGAATGCGTTGATGAACCAAAAGATTGCTTCTCTTCTTAAAGGTCTTCGGGCATTTGGCACATTCGAATGGTCGCTCGCCAGAGTGAATGCGCATGTGCTCATCCAAAGTGCCTTTTCGTTTAAAAGTCTGGGAGCAATGTGAACATTCGAAGGGTCTCTCGCCAGTGTGAATGAGTATGTGGTTGTCCAGATGATGTTTTAGTCTAAAGTCCTTCAAGCAGTGGGAACACTTGTAGGGTCTTTCGCCAGTGTGAATGCTCATGTGTTTCACCAGAGCGGCTTTTCGTGTATATGCCATCAAACACTGCGAACACTTGTAGGGGCGTACGCCAGTGCAAGAGCCAAGGGGTTCCTTTACATTGGTTAAACTTGAGCTCTTATTTTGGATGTTCCATTCGCTCTTCAACTCAGGCTCTTTCTCTTCGCTTTTTTCGGTTTCAAATATCTCCTTTGGCTTGTCCTGTGTCCGAGCCTCGTTAGTAAGTTCTTCCAAGAATGTTGTGATCTTTGATCCTTTCTCTAACTCCCCAAAGTGAGTACGTTGATGACCTTTAAGCAGGCTTTTGGTGGTAAAAGTCTTCGAGCAATGTAAACATTCATAGGGTCGCTCGCCAGTGTGTATGCGTATGTGCGTGTTCAAAGCCGATTTGATTTTGAAGGCCTTCGAGCAGTGGGAACATTTGAAGGGTTCTTCTCCGGTGTGGTTACGAATATGCTCATCTAGTTTGTTTTTTTCAATAAAGCTTTTGGAGCAATGTGAACAATTGAAGGGTCTCTCGCCAGTGTGAGTGCGTATGTGCTTCTTCAGATTACTTTTTTGGTTAAAGGCCTTCGAGCAGTGGGAACACTTGTAGGGTAGCTCGCCAGTGTGAATTTGCATGTGCTGATCCAGAACTTGTTTACGGCTAAAGGACTTCAAGCAGTGAGAACATTCAAAGGGTAGTTTGTCAGTGTGAATGCGCATGTGCCTCACCAAATTGCCGTAAAGGATAAACGCCTTCAAACACTGGGAACACTTGTAGGGTCGTTCGCCATTGCGAGGGCTAAGGTGTTCCTGCTCTCCAATTACACTTAACAACTTATTTTGGTTCTCCAAGCTGTTGTCACTTGAGAGCGACACGATCTCCTTCCGCCTGACCTGTATCCAATCCTCGTTTGTCTGAGCTTCCAAGATTGATGTGGTTTCTTTCGGCCTTAACTGCTTTAGATACTTTAGACTTTTTTCAAACCGCCGCTTGAAATTGAATGCAATTTTTGCCGCTACCAAGCAAGGAGGGCACATCCATTCTGGTAAATCCTTATGTTTAACCACGCAGCCAATCACCTCCTTTATGACAAGCATTGCATCCGCATCGTTGAATACATTTCGCCAGTTGGTGTTGGAACCATCTGCCAAACTGGACATACAAAAGCGACATTGCTGAAGCATATTTTCGCTTAATTTAAGTGAAAATTGGAAAAAGACAAAAGTTTTAAACAATTTGGAGGCAAGTGTGACCGTATATGGCAACAGGGCAAATGCCTTATTATGTCAAAGCGAACTACAGTGGGTCACGGCTTATTTGAACTAAAGCCAACACTCAACATCGGTTTCCAGTGTATGCACTCGAAGCTATCTAAAATGCAATATTTAAACAATTATTTAATTACTTCAGCTTGAAATGCAGAAACTGGCTGCTGCAAAGTTTATATAAACATCCCGCTGAGAAAGTAATTATTCATTTTGCAACTAAATTGCGAGATGTGTAAAAAAACTCACCAAATTAAAGATATCTTCATTTTTTTATCTAAACGCTAACGAGTAAGAACTTTTATATATATTTTTGTATTAAGATTTAATCCGTAAACGCAAATAAAAAATTAAATTCAGCGAAATTAAGATAAACTCTTGGTAATTGTCTAGTATAGGGACCTTACCTCGCGGTTTCGACCTAAACGAATTTTGAAACTTTAGTTTTTTATTTAAATGCTTTGGGATATATGTCACATTTAATTAAAATTTAATGGATTTTGAATTTATTTAATGTTTCTCATTAAAATGAAGTGAACGAAATGTAATTTTACTGTGTCCAAATTTTTATCCTTATCGGAAGGAGAAGACATCGTCTATTTAAAGCGTCACAAGTGTATTCTACGGGGAAAAACTGGGAAAATTGTGGAGCTGACTGCAAAAACGCAGAAAAGGGTCATCATCTTGGATATTTGGCAAACATTTATGTTATCACAAAGACAGTATTCATAACATCTTCCACTGCTGTATAATCCATCAAAAATTATAGCCAAGGAAGTAAATTTGTCGAAGTCACCTCCTCTTCATAAAAGTGAATAAAAATCGCGCGATATAAAAAAAATAGGGGAAAGCTAACTTCGGTTCGACGAAGTTTATATACCCTTGGAGCATGATATATGCCTGCCTGTTTGCTTTATGACAGCTATACTATATATATATCCGATTTTGAATAAAATCTCCAACATTGTGTAGAAACACATAATATTCATAACTAGAGAGTATAAAGACGCTACCATAAAAAACAAAAAGTTTTATCACTAAAACTAATTTTTCGACCGATCGTTCCTATGGCAGCTATATGCTATTGTCATCCGATTTGAATCAAACTCGACAGAATTGTGTTGTAGTATAAATTATTGATTTGCTGTTGTTAATAATTCTTTATAATTCGCGGTCCATCGATGACATGTTTTCCAAAATTGTTGTTTCGAACGGTCGTTTCGTTTTTCTTAGTATAGTGTTTTGCATATAAATATTTAACAAGAGGGGTTTTAAAAAGCGTGATATCCTCGGTGCGTTAGCTGTTGCGTTTTTTGACGACCATAAAAATGGCGAATTTTCATCTCAAGTGACATTTCGTCTGCAACTTTCCTGATTTATTTCAAAAATTACATTCAAAGATGATTAATTTTTTCTTGTTTCAAGTAACAATTCAATCACATCGGCGACGTGAGCACCGGCTAATGATATCTGAAGTACTGGAGTCTAAAGAGTCCTACTGAGTGTCAGAGTTGTAGTATTGACGGCAGTTAAAACATGCAAAGAATCGATTAAATTGAATCTTTGCTCAAACTCTTGTCAAGTATAGTATAGCGGTTAATCAAAATTAATTCAAATAATTCACCGGATTTTCATCGATCGGTCGTAATATTTCTACCCATATTCCAATGATCTTCGTTTGGAGATACTTTTCACAGCTGATGCCTTTTTGAACAATCTAAATACATATTAGCATCTTTTTCTAAAATTCTTGATTAATAGAAATATTTTGCTCTTTGCATATATTGGTTGAATTAAGACATTTGGGCTCTAAGGGGGGGCTTCTGGGGGGGCTTCAGCCCCTATACCAAAGTTTTAAAGGCTGCCACTGTTTGGACAAAGTTTTATCAGGCTGCAGCGACCTGGGCGATGGCCCAGTGTGCTGTGGTTCAAATAAGCCGTGACCCACTGTAGTTCGCTTTGACATATTCAGGGGTGTCACAGAAATCTCTAGAGATTTCATCTTCGGTTGGTTTGCAAATCGCTCGAAAAAACCGTCGGTGTCACAGAACTTCGAGAGATTTCATTTTTCGGACTCCTGACTCCGAGTCAACTATCAACAGCTGTTTTTACCAGCTGATTGGTGACTTATCGTTGAGACTGGCTAAACAGGGTTGCCACCATACAGAAATATTTGTGTGGAAAGTTTGTTCTTATTTTAATAATGTATTTTATTTACGAACTTAAAACGTTTAATTACCATAATATAGCACGTAAAATTATTGTCATTTTGGGATAGTAATTTTTGAAATAACAAACGAAAAATTTAAAAATAAATTTTTTTGCGCCAAATCGTACCACATATATGACAACCCTATCATGTGGGACTAGTAAACGATTGTCTGTGAATGCCAACTTACGTTAATTAATTAGTGAACTGATGTACTTGTTTAATGCTCATTAAGCACCTGATTGTTAGACTACAATTTATAATTTGTGTCTTCTTTAATATTAGATTCAAATTATTTAATTTTTCATACAAATAAAAACTCCGAAAATGGTAAGCCGCTATTTCGACCAAGTTGGCATCATCATTGTTTGGTTGGTTTTGGCTGCCGAGAAAAAACTGAGTTTTTTTTACTAGAGATTTTGTTAAATGCAAAATGAAACACTAAGACAAATCGAAAAAGTAAAAGTAAAAATGCAAATCAATTAACAAAAGCATAATGTTTCTTTTTGCAAACAAGCTTTTATTTAAATTTCAATGTTAGAGCTGTATTAACCCAAATCTCCCAATAAAACACGAGAGATTTGAAACCAACCGAAAGAGATTTCTGTGACACCGAGAATTGGTTTTGGGTTGGAATTTGGTTGGAAGAGATTTCTGTGACACCGCTGATTATGGCATTTGCCCTGTTGTCACATACGGTCACACTTGGATCCAAATTGTTAAAAATGTTTTACTTTTTGCAATTTTTCATGTGCTATTAACCCAAATTAAGCCAAAATATGGTTAAGCAATGTCGCGTTTGTATGTCCAGTTTGGCAGATGGTACCAACACCAAGTGGCGAAATGTATTCACCGATGCGGATGCAATGCTTGTCATAAAGGAGTTGATTGGCTGCGTGGTTAATCATGAGGAACTGTCTGAATGGATATGCCCTCCTTGCTTGGTGGCGGCAAAAATTGCATTAAAATTCAAGCGGCGGTTTGAGAAAAGTATAAAGTATGTTCTCAAAAATAAGAGCAAAAACGTAGACGAAGAGAGCGAAAAGGAAGACCTCGAGTCGCTCACAGGGGACGGCAGCTGGGAGCCCGATAGCGAAGAGCTCGAGTCGCTCAGGGAGCCCCAAACAAATGCCAAAAAAACAAAAAAAATAAGCGTAACCAAAGAGAAGAAACGCCCTCGTACTGTCCAACGATCCCACAAGTGTTCCCAGTGTTTGAAGAAATTTCTCTGGAAAAGCGATCTGGATCGGCACATGCCTGTTCACACTGGCGAACGTCCCTTTAAATGTTCTCATTGCTCGAAAGCCTTCACTCAAAAATCCTCTTTGAACAGTCACATAAGCACTCATACTGATGAAAAGCCCTTCAAATGTTCCCAATGCTCAAAAACGTTTGGCAGAAAAATAAGGCTAGAGGAGCATACTCGTACCCACGAAGGAAAAGAACCCTACGCGTGTACCCATTGCTCGAAGGCCTTCAACCAAATATTAACTTTGGAGAATCACATACGCACTCACACGGGCGAAAAACCCTACAAGTGTACCCAATGCCCGAAGACTTTTACCCAAAAGAGCAGTCTGTGGGTTCATCAAAAGACTCACACGGGCGAAAGACCCTTCAAATGTACCCATTGCTCGAAGACTTTTGCCGATAGAGGACATCTGAATCAACATCTAGTGTTTCATACTGACGATAAACCCTTCGAATGTTCCCACTGCCCGAAGAGATTTTACCAAAAAAACACTTTGGATCGACACACACGCATTCATACTGGCGAAAGACCCTACAAGTGCACCCAATGCTTGAGTACCTTTAACCAAGAAAATGCACTGCAACGACACATGCGTATTCATACTGGCGAAAAACCCTTCAAGTGTTCCCACTGCTCTAAGGCCTTTACACAAAAGACCAGTCTTCAGTCGCATCTTAAGACTCATGCCAGAAAAGAACCCTCACAGGAGACGGCAGCTTAAAGAGCGGAAGCAACGATTTGACACAAAATCAAATTTTGAAAGAGAAAAAGAAGAAAGAAATTATATTAGAAATGGGTCTTTTAGCTGTAAACTAGTGTAACAAACGAAAATAGAGAAGTTGATGAGTAAATAATTCAACGCAATAAATGATTATACATTTTTGAATTTTTTTTCGTTTTTTTTTTAACTTTCAGGTAATTGGCTCTAAGATTAAAGAAAATTCCAGGAAAAGTTTTAAGGTGGATCAATATTATTTTTACGGACTTTTTAATGATTGGAATAGTTTTTGTGGTATATCTAGTTTGTATTCTGACCGTTAATAAGGAGGAAGTAAGTACCTCATAGTTTACTCTTCATGCGTCCATAGAATCGCGAAAAGTTAAGCGATTTGGATTCTGCAAAATGGATCTTGAAAGTAAGTACAATTTCACCTAAATGCTCAAAGTTATGACCAACAATGCATGAAGTAGTGAATCGTTAATGAAAAACACGTTTTTTTTTGCCCACAATCTGAAAAGGCGTATTAGAAAAAGCAATAAGTTAAAACTCCCATCAGATCCCACTTTCAAATAAAATAGAAATTGTTGTTTAGATAATTCTTTAGAACATAGCCAAAAATTAGCAGCGGATAGCTGCAGATAAAGTCTCGGTGATGATTTTTGTGCGACAATATATAAACACTGCTCGACAACACTCTCCCCAATTTACCAAACCAACTTTTTCTAAAGTATTTTGGCCCGAACGAAATGTAAATTTTAATTTTCAAAAACTTTGACCATGTCTCTAGATTTAAAAAAAAGGTTTTTGACGATATCTCACGGTCATGGCAAAAAAAAACCCAACATTGGCCCAGAACAGTTTATTTTGAAATAATCTATCGAATTAAATATTAAGGAAATTTCAAAATCCCAGAATTTAGGCCGCACCCCTAATCGGTCTAGACTCTAGACTCTTTATGATGTTTATATTTTGTGTTTCTGAAGATAAAGATTATGCTTTTGAAATTCTATACAAATCGTGCTGTGTTCGATGCCAGTCTCATTGTTCTACCCGTTACTCGTAGAGTAAAAAGGGTATACTAAAGTCGTGCAAATGTATGTAACAGGCAGAAGGAATCATTTCCGACCATATCAAGTCTATATATTCTTGATCAGCATCAACAGCCGAGACGATATAGACTTGTCCGTCTGTCCGTCCGTCTGTCTGTATGAACACCTATATCTCAGAGATGGTAAGATATAGAGGTTTGACATGTATGGGACAAATGCTTCTTGCACGCAGATCAAGTTTGTTTCAAATTTTGGCCGCGCCCCCGCAATTTGGAAAAAACGTTATATCTCCTACAGTTTTAAAGATAGACGATTTGTACCTTCTAGAGATAGTTATAGCGAATTAGCAAATATAATCGTTTTGCCGAAGAAATGATAAAGATCGAATGAACGGTTCTCAAGTAATGAGCAAAAAAGTGAACCAAGCCCCCCCTACCACCCCTCCCACCCTTTAAAAATGTTGCATACTTTTCGGATGGTCTCACTAAGGAACGCAGTAACACTGTTAAACATGTTTTTTCATAAGTAACGGGTACATCGAAGTCGGTTAGAGCCGACTTTAACTTACGCTCTCGTTTCAAAATAGATTTATAGTATTGTTATAGGCTTACAGTTTAAATTATAGACCTGAAGGACACCTACAACTATTTTTGTCACCAACTTCCATACAAGTCCGACACATACGCACTCACACGGGCGAAAAACCCTTCAAGGGCGCTCTGCGGAATCATCAACAGACTCACACTGGCCAATGACGATTCGAATGTTCACATTGCTCGAAGACTTTTATCATTAAACGCCATCTAACTGCATATCTACTAAGTCATACTGGCGAAAGACCCTACAAATGTTCCCACTGCTCAAAGAGATTTTACCGAACAAACGCTTTGGAATCGGCACATACGCATTCACACTGGCGAAAGACCCTACAAGTGTACCCAATGCTTGAGTACCTTCAACCAAGAAACTTCACTGCAACGGCACATGCGTATTCATTACTGGCGAAAAACCCTTCAAGTTTTCCCACTGCTCTAAGGCCTTTACACAAAAGCGCACTCTAAAATCCCACCTTAAAACTCATACCAGAGAACAAAGTACAGAGTAACTCACAGGAGAAGGGAAGAAAAGAGCTTCTATCGTAATACTGTGGAATTCCCAAGAGCCAGCAATAGAATCAGCTGAAGCTGATGTGTCAATGGCGTTACCATGGAGCGAGAGGAAGAATTATAAAGGGGGGCCCTTTAATTAAACACTGACTACGCCCATGAGTTGTAAGATCTTTTTTTTCCAATATTCGTATCTTTAAATAAAAATAAAATAAAAACTAGTAAAACAATTCAAAGAAACTTGTAAAATTGTATTATCCATAAAAAATGGCATCAGCCTCAAGTTTTGATGATGATGTGTTGGACGAAGAAATCAAAGTATAACGGATGAATGGAAGATGCCGAAAATCCGCATCCATTCGAATACGATGACGGTTCGGAACCTGATTGTGTGCCCCTTTAGAAGATGCGGCTCCCGATGCTGAGACCGACATCGTCATTAAAAAATTGGAATTTAATATTGCTATAAAATATAAATGGCTCGATATTTTTCAAAGGTTGAACATTTATTGGAAAGGTTAGTTCATTTCATTTATTTATGATTACCATTTCGGTCAAATGACCACCAGGGCTGACTTAGCAGTAGCCCATTCGAACCACCCAATTTTTGAGAACATTTTTAATTGTTTTGGCACGTTTCGGAAAGCAATAGCAACTCGAATCTCGTTCTTCAACTCATCAATTGTTTCAGGATTGTTTGCATAACATTTGTCCTTGACCGCTCTCCAAAGATAATAGTCTAACGTGTCAGAACACAGCTTCTCCATATTTGCTGTTTATTCGATTTTCGAAGATAGAGCACGTAGCGCCGTCTTGTTGAAACCAAATATCGTCCAAGTTTTCCGCTTCAAATTCCTCGAAGAACCAATCACTTAACATTGCGCGGTAGCTTTCACCATTCACGGTCACGTTGGCTCCTTCTTCATTTTCAGAGAAAAATGGACCAATGATGCCTCGAGACCAAAATTATTAACATAACCACCGAGGTGGAATTGTGCTTCTTTCGAAAAGATGATTTTTCGGTCAAATTCAACATCTTCGGCCAAACGATCTTCCGCCCAATTGGCGAACTGTAGACGATTCGGATGGTCAGTTGGTTGTGAAGCCATCTCTATGTAATGCGACAGGTTATTCCATCCCATGTCCTCCTGCTCATTCATATCGTATAGTGAGCAAATACCTCATGAAAAATCTTATCTGGCCTTCATTATCCAAGTTATCTCGCTTTGCTTGAAAAACTCGTTGCAGTATTAAGGTCTTTATATATTCTTGTTGCACTTACTGACGCCTTGTTCATGTGTTGCCTGCGGTTTTTTGTCAGAATGCGAGTGATTGTCTCAGAGTGATACGCGAATATTTCTCAAAGCCTCGCAAGCCACCCCAATCGCTAGTCAGTGTGAATGCGTTGATGAACCAAAAGATTGCTTCTCTTTCTTAAAGGTCTTCGGGCAGTTAGCACATTCGAATGGTCGCTCGCCAGAGTGAATGCGCATGTGCTCATCCAAAGTGCCTTTTCGTTTAAAGGTCTGGGAGCAATGTGAACATTCGAAGGGTCTCTCGCCAGTGTGAATGAGTATGTGGTTGTCCAGATGATGTTTTAGTCTAAAGTCCTTCAAGCAGTGGGAACACTTGTAGGGTCTTTCGCCAGTGTGAATGCTCATGTGTTTCACCAGAGCGGCTTTTCGTGTATATGCCATCAAACACTGCGAACACTTGTAGGGGCGTACGCCAGTGCAAGAGCCAAGGGGTTCCTTTACATTGGTTAAACTTGAGCTCTTATTTTGGATGTTCCATTCGCTCTTCAACTCAGGCTCTTTCTCTTCGCTTTTTCGGTTTCAAATATCTCCTTTGGCTTGTCCTGTGTCCGAGCCTCGTTAGTAAGTTCTTCCAAGAATGTTGTGATCTTTGATCCTTTCTCTAACTCCTCAAAGTGAGTACGTTGATGACCTTTAAGCAGGCTTTTGGTGGTAAAAGTCTTCGAGCAATGTAAACATTCATAGGGTCGCTCGCCAGTGTGTATGCGTATGTGCGTGTTCAAAGCCGATTTGATTTTGAAGGACTTCGAGCAGTGGGAACATTTGAAGGGTTCTTCTCCGGTGTGGTTACGAATATGCTCATCTAGTTTGTTTTTTTCAATAAAGCTTTTGGAGCAATGTGAACAATTGAAGGGTCTCTCGCCAGTGTGAGTGCGTATGTGCTTCTTCAGATTACTTTTTGGTTAAAGGCCTTCGAGCAGTGGGAACACTTGTAGGGTAGCTCGCCAGTGTGAATTTGCATGTGCTGATCCAGAACTTGTTTACGGCTAAAGGACTTCAAGCAGTGAGAACATTCAAGGGGTAGTTTGTCAGTGTGAATGCGCATGTGCCTCACCAAATTGCCGTAAAGGATAAACGCCTTCAAACACTGGGAACACTTGTAGGGTCGTTCGCCATTGCGAGGGCTAAGGTGTTCCTGCTCTCCGGTTACACTTAAGACCTTATTTTGGTTCTCCAAGCTGTTGTCACTTGTGAGCGATTCGATCTCCTTCCGCCTGACCTGTATCCAATCCTCGTTTGTCTGATCTTCTAAGATTGATGTGGTTTCTTTCGGCCTTAACTGCTTTAGATACTTTAGACTTTTTTCAAACCGCCGCTTGAAATTGACTGCAATTTTTGCCGCTGCCAAGCAAGGAGGGCACATCCATTCTGGTAAATCCTTATGTTTAACCACGCAGCCAATCACCTCCTTTATGACAATCATTTCATCAGCATCGTTGAATACATTTCGCCAGTTGGTGTTGGAACCATCTGCCAAACTGGACATACAAAAGCGACATTGCTGAAGCATATTTTGGCTTAATTTAAGTGAAAATTGGAAAAAGTAAAAAGTTTTAAACAATTTGGGGGCAAGTGTAACCGTATATGGCAACAGGGCAAATGCCTTATTATGTCAAAGCGAACTACAGTGGGTCACGGCTTATTTGAACTAAAGCCAACACTCAACTTCGGTTTCCAGTGTATGCACTCGAAGCTATCTAAAATGCAATATTTAAACAATTATTTAATTACTTCAGCTTGAAATGCAGAAACTGGCTGCTGCAAAGTTTATATAAACATCCAGCTGAGAAAGTAATTATTCATTTTGCAACTAAATTAACATTTCTTAAAACTCACCAAATTAAAGATATTATTGTATTTTTTTGATTCTAAACGCTAATGAGTCACTACATAAAAGTACTATTGATATATATTTTTTCTCTTCTTTCTTAATACCAAAACAATTCTTGCTCTTCCTCTAATAAACTAATAAAACTTTGTTTTAATTTTTATTTTAAACCTATTAAAATAATGGAATAATCAACAGCCTTAGTATTAACGATCCTACATCCGTAAAGATAACGCACATTATAAAAAATTAAATTTCCAGCGAAATTAAGATAAACTAACTTGTTTAGTATGTGTCCATAGATTCGCTATTGGCTGCTGACCTAAAAACTTCCTCTCCCTTTTACCTTAATCTTTCTTCCAAGCTATTATTTAAAATAATAACGAAATTTTGAAACTTTAATTTTTTATTTAAATGCTATTTTGGGAAATTTTGTCTACATTTAATTTAAATTTAATTTGGATTTTGAATTTATTTTAATGTTTCTTTTATAAATGAATGTGAAAAACGAAATAAATTTTGTAATTTTTACTGTAGTACCAAATTTTTCTGGTTTCCTTTCCTACTTTTTTTATATCCCTTTTCTAGACCATTATCATATAATTTTCCCCCACTTTCTGTTTTTATCTATTTTTTTACATTTTTTCATTATCTTTTACCTTATCGGAAGGAGAAGACATTTTCTTGTCTATTTGTAAAGCCTCTTTACAAGTGTATTCTACGGGGAAAAATGGAAAATGAGAGCTGACGCAAAAACGCAGAAAAGGGCCTTCTCTCCTTTCTTCCTCCTATCTTACTCACCCTCTTAATTACTTATTTTTTTTTTATCCTTTTTCTCATTATCTTGGATATTTGGCAAACATTTATGTTATCACAAAGACAGTATTCATAACATCTTCCACTGCTGTATAATCCATCAAAAAATTATAGCCAAGGAAGTAAATTTGTCGAAGTCACCTACCTCTTCATAAAAGTGAATAAAAATCGTACGATATAAAAAAAATAGGGGAAAGCTAACTTCGGTTCGACGAAGTTTATATACCCTTGGAGCATCATATATGCCTGCCTGTTGGTTTTATGGCAGCTATACTATATATATATCCGATTTTGATCAAACTCTCCAAATTTGTGTTGAAACAGATAATAATCATATCTCGAACGTATAAAGACGCTACCATAGAAAACAAAAAAGTTTTTCTCACTAGAACTTTTTTTTCGACCGAATGTTTCTATGGCAGCTATATGCTATAGTCAACCATCGATTGTTGAAATTTTAATTTTTAATTTTATATTTTTTAGTTGGGTGTGTTTTAAAAAATAATTATATAAGGATGTTGCCCCAAAATACTTTGTGAAGTTTGGTTAAGATAGCGCTTTAAAACTGACGGAGGGAGCTAAACAGACGGACAGACGGAACGGCTATATACCAGGTTCGGTTTTGTTTCCAGTTATAAAAAAAACAAGTAAGAGTAAGTTGCGGCCAGTTATTTAAAAAATATGGCACCTACATACTTATTACTTCTTTTTATTTTTTTTTTTTTAGTTTTTTTTTTTTTTTTTTTTTTTTATTAAGAATGTGAAGTTGAATAATTGGTAGGCGGCAACAAAAATACCATCTTATGTTTTAAAATAATCGTAGAAAACGAATCTTGTAAATGTATAAACGGAAGTTTAGAATATATATTTTATTATTGTTTATTTGATAAAAGTATTATTTGGACCTGATTATTGTATTTTTTTTTTCTTAAAAAAACAATTCATTGGTTCGCTTAGACTTATACAGGGGGGAGGGGAGTTGGTAGTTGGGCTACCTATATAGTAATAGGATAGGAGAAAGGGCACACAAAATTGCTTTGACAACGAAAATGAACGCTTAGAAGCTATTTTGAAAATTTAAAAATAAAAAAAAGTAAAAAGTTGGCCTTGCAAATTTACGTCTGAAACTGCTGATGTATACAAATCATTCTATACGGAACAACTGGTTGAGCAGGTATACAAAACAGTCTGGTAAGCAGGAACAAAAATATTTACTAGTATTTTTTCATATATTTTTTTCTACACCAGAAAAATGAAACCGAAGGTAAATAAGGCTAAGGCGAAGAAGACTCCTGGTGTTTCCTTAAGGAATGCATTACACGTTTTAAATGCTGAACCTGGTGATAACACGACCACTGGAAGGAGGATTATGCTAGAGAATGAAACAAGGGAAGCGGAGGCGACTGCCCAAGAGGGCAATTTAAGTGATGCTATGGAGATGGAGTCTGCCCCAATAGCGGAAAATTCTAGGCATGTAGTGGATGCGCCTCTAATGGCAGCTGTGCCCATAAACATAAATACTGAAGAACATGCAACTGGGTTAAGGGAATCTCTGGCGCCTACTCCTGTAGAGGACACTTCGTTGGTTTTTATGAATGGTCCCGGGTTATCTGCAATTGATCCTAATCAAACTGATGGAGGTGACGGTACGCCACCTCCACGCGAGAATATGTCGCTGCGCTCTATAGATGCTAGGGATCCACCAACGAGCGCCGTTCGTGCCGGTCCCGGGTTATCTGCACAAAGTCGAAGAACCCGTCGAAATCGTGATGCGCCCTCAGCTTCACTTATCACAGCGGCCAGTCTGCCAATTGTTCCCATAGACATAAATCCTGAAGAACCAACTATTGAAGCTCCTTCCGAGGGAAATTCGCGCGTTTTGGATCCACCCACAAGTGCCACTCGTCCCGGTCTCGGGTTATCTGCACAAAGTCGAACAATTCGTCGAAATCGCAATGCACCCGCATCGCGAAACAGAGCGCGCAGGGTTGCAAATCATGCTTTGGTAGTGGAACCTGAGGGTAACAGTGCTTTAGATCCCATCGGAAATCCTAATGAAACTGATGAAGGTGACGTTACGCCACCTCCACCCGAGGGCACACGTAAATGGAAAGGTCTGTGCATTATCAGTTGATAATGCAGTTGTTAAAATTTTCAGTTCTGCGATGTTATTCAGTGTCCTGCCATGTTGTTTAAAATAGTTTCCAGTATAATCATCTCAATTTTGTTTTTGGCTCTTAATAAAAATTTTGTTAAATGTATTTATGGATTTAATGGCTGTCTTATATGTGTGTGTAGTAAACCTGATGATTGAAATAACAGAAATCAGTTTTAGAAGAAAAAGAAGATGTTTTAGATAGCAATTCATCGCTGTGTTTTTCTACTACTGCGGCAGCAAAATACATATGGAGCATACACTTTCGCAGGTACAGACTGACTTCGTTCTCGATTTGAATGTCCTTTGGCGGTAATGAAGAAGCCTATTGCGAATAATATTTAAATTTTAGGGTTATAATTTTCGATATCATGTTATCTCTTTTTTAAATTCTTTTATATTTTCTAATGGTATATGTTGTAAAAGCATATCTTTAGTTTTGGGTAACAAGCGATGGAGAGGGTAACGGTAATAAAATAATATTAACATAGATGGCATAATTGGTGCCTGATATGGTTTATTAACATATTTATTGAATGTATTGGTAATATTATAATAAGTGTTTTTAAACGATGCCGGTTGAAAAAGAATTTGAAGTGAGAAAAAACTTTTTTTTTTGTTAACGTCTCTTACTTCAGCGATTATTATTATACGCTTTCACATATATTTGGAAGTTTTTGTCCAAAATCGGATGACTATATCTTATAGCTGTCATAGAAACTATCGGTCGAAAAGGGGTATTATTTAGAAAAATTGTTTGTTATAATGCTGGCGTTCTTAAACTGGTGATGTATTAAATCATTTGCAAGGGTTTAAAACTTTGGCAAGCGCCTAGAACTTTACTTTCAAGGTGGTGTGGAAAATGGTTGAACAATGACATATTTCTCAAACAAATAAACAGATATATGTTTTATTAAGTAAAAACTTAAAATATCAAAATTCGTTAAAAGAAAAAATTGTTTGTTTGCATGAAAATTCAACATAATCACCACATCTATCAGACAGAATTGGACTTGTGTGCGGTGGAGCGCCGTCTTTATTTAAACCAAGACTGCCTCTTACTTTCGACGAATAGTGGCATCTAAAATTGGTCATCATGTCGCGATAACTCCTGGTTGATGGTAACACTTAACAGCCATTTCATTGGAAAGAAAAACATTAATGATGTTCGCACTAACGCCGCATTAAACTGTGACTTTCGTCATGAAGAGCGCTATTGGATCCAGGATTTTCATTTTGTTGAGTTTTCCACAATTGACTTGTTCTGTTGAATGTAATTCCAACTATTTCAAACATCGCGTGGCGTGTATTGTTTATGGTAAAATCTGCTTGGACTGACGCCCCAAACGCGGTATGTCATTAAGCGATCTGACAATTCTGTCAGATATGGCGTTGCCAGATGGGTCCGTCGAATATGGACAACCTGTACGATATACTCATGCATATATGGGTACCAATAGTTTGTAATCCTACTCCTTGGAAAATGTGCGTTTAATAAAACCTGAGCGATCAGATTAGTTCTGTGCTTTCAGAATAGGTAGATCTTTGTCCTAGGATGTGCTTAAAAAGTTACATTGCGGTGAACATCATAGTGCGTCACCGGATAATCTGATGAAAGTATAAAAGTCCGATATGCTACAAAGAACCTATTTTTAAAAATTGTTAGTCCATTTTTTTAAACAATTTTTGGCTTTACCTCTGAGTTCAACTGCATTATCATTTCCAGGTTCATAAAGCAGACCAATTAACAAATACAAATTTCTTCCATGTGGTCCCAAAAATTGTGGCACCCAAATAACCCCCCCCCACCACGATCTCAATTTTTTTTATTTCATAATTACAACCAAAAATATTGAATTTTAACCCCTTAATTTCCCTCGCATAGTTTCAAACCCCACATTTTAAAATGCTGGAGCAGACCCCGAGAAAAAAAAATCATAAAGAATTAACAAAAGAGTTGAGATTTAATTTCTCTGGCCACTCCAGACACAAAACATTGAAAGACTCTGTCGAAATGAAGGGCGAATTGCTACATTGACTCCCAAAGAAGCAATATTTCGAACAATTCTTCAGTCCCAGATTTCCCCACCCCCCCCCCCCCCCCCCCCCCCCCCCCTTTCACATTTTCAATGGTTTTCCCTAGTCCTATTTTGCTCATCGGTTGAGAACCGCTGATCCAGGTCCTCTATTTCTTCGGAAAACCTTCGATGTAATGCTAATATGTATCGTATTCGTGTTGATTTGTATGATAATCGGCTCGACTGTTGATGCTGTATCCGAATATTTATTACAACTTTTGAGTTCCATAACATCCCATGCTTAACATTCAAGCTTTATTGCTCTGTGTACCTTTGGTATGAAGTATAAAAAGAGTTCCTTAACATGTGTGCCTTAGGCTAAATCGAAATTCGTTTGGTTTTTAATCCTAAGTTTGTGGTGAAATTCGAACCGAAAAAGCGCCGTAGGCAATTTTTTTAAATCGCGCATGAGAAAAGAATTTATAAGTGAGTATCCACTGAAGCTGCTGTAGGGCATATTTTAAAATTTTGCCTTTATTACTATTACAGCTCGACAAAATGAGAATAGTTTTTCCCCATTGGACCAAATTAATTTTTTTAAAGTAAATTGACCCGCTGATCTGCAAAATCTTCATATAAATAAATTCTACCGACGTTATCGAGATATTATCGATAAACGGTTTTCTCGATTTTCAAAAGTTGACTCCACTTAAACTCTCATAACTTTTTTGTTTTCAATCGGTTTAAAAGCTCTATACAAATTTTAAAGAAAATATGGCCCAAACAGTTTGTTCTCTGGACAAAATGAGCTGGGATCTGTGTGCTGTTAGAGCTGTATGGAATAAAAGGAAAAAAATATTGTTTTATTTGCTAAATTTCAAAAATTTATCCAAATTAAAACGCTTGTAGATTCATAACTGTTCAAAATTATTTATGTTTTTTAATTGGACAGTAAAATATTCAATTACTTGCTGAAATAAGACCTCACTTACAGAAAGCAATTTTATCTTAATGATTTTCTGGCTGATGTGGGTCGATTTACTTTAGAAAAGGTGGTTTGGAGCTTTTGGGAAAAATGCTGTCGAGCAGTGTTATCATAATTTAAATAAAACACGTCGTACCCGTCACTTAGACCATATTTGCACATTAATTTGGTTAGCTTTATGAATTTGAAATGATATTGCATTTAAGCTTTTTGTGGTTTAGTTGTAATTTTCATGTTTGTTTTGTGTTGATGAAAAAAATTCACATATTTTTTTAGTAAAAGCTGCCAAAAGTTGTTTAAAAATTTCATTAAAAAACAACCCATGGATGACCCGCATCGACTGTTGTATAATAATTCTTTGTCATTCGCGGTCCATCGATTACATATTTTCCAAAATTGTTGTTTCCCGAACGGATCGTTTCGATTTTCTTAGTATAGTGTTTTGCATATAAATATTTAACAAGAGGGTTTTAAAAAGCGTGATATCCTCGGTGCACGTTAGCTGTTTTGTGTTTTGACGACCATAAAAGTAAGCGGGTACTACATCTCAAAGTATTTCGTCTGCAGAAGCCATGATTTTTTTTTAAAATTACATTCAAAAAGATGATTAATTTTTTCTTGTTTCAATGTAATTCAATCATCGGGCGACGTGAACTTGGCGGTGATCTAGAAGTTCTGGAGTCTAAAAAAGAGTCCTACTAGTGTCAGAGTTATGATATTGTGTAGTTAAAACTATGCAAAGAATCGATTAAATTGAATCTTTGCTCAAACTATTGTCAAGTATGGTAAAGTTTTAAAGGCTGCCACTGTTTGGACAAAGTTTTATCAAGCTGCAGCGACCTGGGCGATGGCCCAGTGTGCTGTGGTTCAAATAAGCCGTGACCCACTGTAGTTCGCTTTGACATAATATGGCATTTGCCCTGTTGTCACACGGTCACACTTGGATCCACATTGTTAAAAATGTTTTACTTTTTGCAATTTTTCACTTGTTATTAACCGAAATTAAGCCAAAATATGGTTAAGCAATGTCGCGTTTGTATGTCCAGTTTGGCAGATGATACCAACACCAACTGGCGAAATGTATTCACCGATGCGGATGCAATGCTTGTCATAAAGGAGTTGATTGGCTGCGTGGTTAATCATGAGGACCTGTCGGAATGGATATGCCCTCCTTGCTTGGTAGCGGCAAAAATTGCATTAAAATTCAAGCGGCGGTTTGAGAAAAGTATAAAGTATGTTCTCAAAAATAAGAGCAAAAACGTAGACGAAGAGAGCGAGAAGGAAGAGCTCGAGTCGCACACATGGAACACCCAAAAGAAACACCTTGGCCCTCGCACTGGCAAACGACCCTACAGGTGTTCCCAGTGTACGAAGGTGTTCACCAATAAAGCACATTTGGTGAGGCACATGCGCATTCACACTGGCGAACGTCCATTTGAATGTTCCTATTGCTTGAAGGCCTTTGGCCATAAAAACGTTCTGGGTCTACACATGCGTATTCACACTGGCGAGCAGCCCTACAAGTGTACCCACTGCTCGAAGGACTTTAAGCAAAAATGCAATCTGGTGAAACACCTACGCACTCACACTGGCGAAAGACCCTTCGTTTGTTCATATTGCTCCAAAAGCTTTATTGAAAATAGCAGACTAGTTGAGCATGTTCGTATTCACACCGGAGAAAAACCCTTCAAATGTTCCCTCTGCTCAAAAGCCTTCAAAATAAAATCGTCTTTGACGAAGCACACGAGCATTCACTTTGGCGTAAAACCCTTTGAATGTTCACATTGCTTGCAGACCTTTAAACGAAAAACCAAACTGGATGAGCACAAACGCATTCACATTGTCAAGCGACCATTCGAATGTTCCTACTGCCCAAAGTCTTTTGGCTCCGGATCCTATCTCAACATTCATCTACGGACTCACCTTGGCGAGCGACCTTTTGAATGTTTACATTGCTCGAAGACTTTTACCACCAAAAGCCTGCTTAAAGGTCATCAACGCACTCACACGGTCGAGTTAGAGAAAGTGGAAGAACTTACTAACGAGGCTCGGACGCAGGACAAGCCAAAGGAAATCTTTAAAACCGAAAAGAGCGAAGAGAAAGAGCCTGAGTTGAAGAGCGAATGGAACATCCAAAATCAGAGCTCAAGTTTAACCACTGGCCCTTGCACTGGCGAACGCCCCTACAAGTGTTCGCAGTGTTTAAAGGAATGTACACGAAAATCCGATCTGGAGAGACACATGCGCACTCACACTGGCGAAAGACCCCACAAGTGTTCCCACTGCTTGCAGGCCTTTAGACTAAAACATCATCTGGACTACCATCTACGCACTCACCCTGGCGTAAGACGCTTTGAATGTTCCCACTGCCCGAAGACTTTTAACAAGAGAGGCAATCTTTTGGTTCATCAACGCATTCACACTGGCTAGGGACCATTCGAATGTTCCCACTGTTCGATGACCTTTACACACAAAGGGTCAATATAAGGGCCACACAGAGAAGTGCAGAAACAACTATTAAAATTTGTATATATTCAGAATTGTTGGTGCTTTATAATGGGGGGCCTTGGACATACTACGATAAAAAGCGTTGGGGTTCTTTCTATTACAAAAGGTAAAGTATTTTCGACAATTGATTCAAAGACCCCAATTCCACCTTATGAAAAATGGTTCATTGCCTTTGGCTATGGTAAGGATTAATCGAGTCCCTAATTCGCTTATCAAAGTTTTGCATTGGCGCCCGATCTATGGACATCGATAGTAGTTCATGTGGAAATTAATATGTCGCAAAGTTTTTATTATTTTTTGATAAGTCCTGCTCGGGCGCGAATGAAAAACTTTAACAAGTATTATTGGATTCAGTGGCGTGGTGCTTTTTGCCAAGGAGGGTGATGAATTTCTGATTTTTTTGTTTTTTTTTTTTCATTTTTATTTATTATTTACCGGTAATAGTCTAGTATTCGACCTTTATCAGAAAATTAAAAATAAACAGTCTTTCGATAGAGAAACTAATTTTAAAGAAATTTCATTAAAAAAATTTGGATTTCATCTATGGTTTCTATTTAAAGATTTTCAAACCATAAATAATGAAACATAAATAAAATAACACTCAAGAATATGGTTATTAATTGCTTAATATAAGTCTTACAACAAAACTTTCTATTTTAGTGGACCGCGAACTATCAAGTCAACAATACAGTTTTGGCGATCAGCCATGGTTTCTTTTATCTTTTTTTAGTTAAAATTTTAAAATTTTAATTTGAACTCAAATGCTTTTTATAGTTTAAAAAAATGTTTTTTGAAGTACGGGGGCAGAATGGAGTGGTCATTAAAAGGATGATTCTTAAAATAATTTCTGTTAAAATAATTCCACAATTTTTATTAAATGTTTCCAAAATTTTTCAATTAATTTTGTCGAGATACAAGATAGTATTTGCAGCAAAGTGTGGAAAAAAGCGCCCCCCGCCACCCCGTCCCCCCCCAACCAAAAATTATCTTAAGTCGACAGATTTCAAAAGTATTTTATACACAACTCCCCCCCGCTAAAACAATAAACATTCAATTTGTGTTTAAATTCCCACAACCAATTCCCACAAACAATAAATAAAATGAAAAAACAAAAAAACAAGTAAGAGTGTTTGCGGTCAGGGGTACCCCACGACAACCCAAAATACCTGTTCAAGTAATGTGGTTCCTATAGCTTTGAACTCCTTTTATTTTAAAGTTTATTTGAATAATTGGGGAGGCGCACTTGCATATCTTCGGTGTTTTTGCTCCGGATCTTGTAGTGGTATACAGAATAGAATATATATTCAATCATTAGGTTTAAACTTAAAAATTTTAAGCTCTGACAGTTTTTCGCAGTTAGAAGGAGAAGGAGGAGAAATTTGCCAAATCTAAACAAACTTGTGTTGGATACGATATTTACCTATGTGCTGCAACAATTTGTGGCTCTACCTCTGCAGATATCTGGAAGATCGACGAGTTCCTTATCCCGAGAGAGAGACAGTTTTTTACTGACAAAAAGATGGAGGAGGAAGTAATTTTTCAAATCTAAATAAAACTCGTTAATAATGGGTACAGTATACACCTACATACATACTTAAAAATTGTGGCTCTCTGTGTTACGGTCTCTGGATCGACGTTCATACAGACAGACAGACGGACAGACGGTTGAACGGACGAACGGACGGACGGACAGACGGACAGGCATGCATGGCTAAATCGACTCGGCTGTTGTGCTGATCACAGATATATATACTTTGTAGGTCCGGAGGTGCTTCCTTCTGGCTGTTACATACATTGCATAACTTCGCAGTCCTTTTCCCATTTAATGAGAACAGGGTATAACAATAAAAAAATTCAGAAATTCATTGCAAAAAGCTATCTCTTGCATGCCAGAGCTTATTGATACTTAGAACAAGATTAAGCACCAAAGATTATCTCTATGAGACTTTCAATTCAGTTCCATCTCCAGTCTCAAAGAAATGAGAGTTTTCATTCGTCATTGGACCATCATACAAGTTCATTTAAAACACCTATACAAGTGTAGTTATTGTTTCATTGAAACACATATTTTCATATTTTCAATTGCCGCAACGAATAGCTTTTGACAGACAACGCAGTTCAGTTTAGGTCAAATAGGTTTAAATGTTCTTACAAGTATGAAATTTGACTAAGTTTTCACGCCCATTTATAGTCCTAAGTCAAATACATTTAAGAGACTAAATAGATCCATTATTGCTGGAACCAAGAGCATGTTTGAAGGATCAAAGTCTGTGGGATTCACGGTGAGTGAAGATTTCATTCGCGCTAAGATCATCGCATCATGGTGTAATAGGATATTCACCTTTTTGCGTTATTTGCATTCCATGATCACATGCAAATGATTGTGAGCAGACACGTTGAGGAAGGGGAACAAATTCATCAATGAATGAATTCAATCTATTCCGAAGCACTATTATGGAAAACAAAAGCGAGCGTATGGATCAGACAAGAAAATCCATATGACTTACGAGCGCGTAATATAGTGTTTATGCACTTTTCGGTGAATAATGTTTAAGAACATATTTGCTCGATAACAAATAAGAATCGTTTAATGCCAAAACTTGCTCGAAATTCATCAAGTACGAAAAAACTCGTTAAAACTATTAATTGGAGAATGGGCAAATTCCATACAAAGATCTGCAAAAAGATAACCACATAAGATAAACCCATTTTCCAGCTTATTTTGCGTTTGAAAAGAATCCAACCCAGGCAAGTAGCCCTGTGACGGTTCGCATTAGTGCGTAAGCTTCTCGAAGTCAGTATGTACGTTAACTTCTAGAGCTCAGAAACACCAGTGGGAAGACATAAGTTCGAAACAACTGTTTCGTTCCAGTATGCTTTTTGCAAGGCCTTATTGAAAATGATTCTTCAGAAACTTAATCCAATTGATGAATGGATATTGAAAAAGTTT
>JAEIFU010002027.1:0-52524 GCA_018904235.1 Lordiphosa stackelbergi
CTGCAGATGAAGTGTTCTAGAGTTTCTGCTACTCCGGGTTCCTCACATTTCCTGCAGGTTTCTGCTGTCGTGATGCCTAGCTTTATCGCGTGAGCGGCTGCTAGGCAGTGACCAGTTAAATGCGACCCCGGCTTTCGCAAGAGTGTCGTTTCCATCAATGCCCTGGAGGCTGTGAATCCAGTCGATTTGCACCTTGCTGGAGGTGCTGAGGGAATCTATTGCTTCTCTGCTTGCCAGAACATTTTTGGAGTTGATGGCGTGACTCTGCATTGCTTTGATTGCCGCTTGGCTGTCTACATATATGTTGTTGGTGCGTGTAATTCTGCCAATTCAGCTGCTTTCCTTATAGCGAAGACTTCCACCTGGAATATAGTGCAGTGGTTTGGCAGTTTGTAGGAGAGTCTCAATTCCGGTTCCTTGCAGTACACGGCGACTCCGACTCCTGAGGCCATCTTTGAGGCGTCCGTGAAAAGGTGCATTGCTTCCTGAGCCAGCCCTGTACGCCAGTCTCCTGGTCCCAGTAATGCTGGTGCGCCCGTAAAGTTGGTTCTTGGGATCAGGTAGTCCGTGCTACTGTTGATCTCTCCACCCACTGTGCTGTGTCCATAGCTTTGTAGCGCCATGGTGCCTGCCGCGCAAAGACGTTGGGCAGTCCTGTGCGCAGTGAGGCGTGCTTGGATGTCCAGGTGGTTGACACCTAGGATGTGTTCCAGTGCTTTTGTTGGAGTAGACCGCAGCGCCCCCGTTATGCAGACCAGTGCCTGCCGCTGGGCCTTTTCCATCAGCTTTAGATGTGGACTTCTCTGTGGCTTGCCACCATACCAATATACCGTGTAGTAGTATCGGTCGTGTAACTGATATGAAGAGCCAGTGCGTTAGTCTTGGTGATAGGCCCCAAGTGCTGCTTAGCATCTTCTGGGATGCATATAGCGCATTGGTTGCCTTTTTCACCCTTTCCTCCACATTGAGTCTCCAGGATAGTTTACTACTACTACTCAAAGGTATTTTACGTTGTTTTTTGGCGTTAGCGGTTTCCATTTATCGTGGGTGGAGTCCATTGCGGTACCTTGTATCTCTTGGTGAAGAGAATGAGGTCCGTCTTCTTTGCATTGAAGCTAAGTCCGGCTTCTGTGGCCCACTTTAGTATCTCTCTGAGAGTAGAGTCCATGATTGAGCTGACAGTCGATGGACATTTTCCCATGATAATTATGCTTATGTCATCGGCATATGCGGTTATCTTGGGGGATTTCCTGCGAAATTTTTAAAGTAGTTCGTTGACCACAAGGTTCCATAGAAGAGGGGACAGGACTCCGCCCTGGGGCGTTCCGCCGTGTGCCTCTCTTGTCATTGTTGTGGTACCCCACTCGGCTTGTACTCTTCTGCAACTCAGCAGGTCATATATCCAGGAGTCCAATGCCGTGTGTATTGCTGGGGCTCTTAGGCTTCGCATTATAGCTTCTGTAGTGACGTTGTTAAATGCACCCGAAATGTCAAGGAATGCTCCCAGGGCAAATTCCTGATGGTACAGTGCCTTCTCGATGGTGGCTACTAGGGAGTGTAGCGCTGTTTCCACCGATTTCCCTTTCGTGTAGGCGTGCTGGTTAGTATGTGAAGGTGCAGTAGTTTTTCCATTGTTTTGAGCAGGAATGATGTGAGGCTAATGGGCCTGTAGTCTTTTGGTTGCACGTGACTGCATTTCCCTGCTTTGGGCAGGAATACAACGCGTGCTGTCCTCCAGGCCACAGGTACATAGCTCCACCTCAAGCATGCTATAAAAATGGATTGTAGCCATGGGACGATTGCGCATTTGATCCCTTTTACCATGGCTGGGTATATTTCATCTGGCCCTGGGAATTTGTAACTCGCAAACGAGTCGTTCGCGCATCGGATCTTTTCTGGAGTAATGATATTATCTGGGATGTTGGCTTGTTGTTCTTATTTAAGTGTTTGAAAGCCAAGTCACAATGAATTGAAGCGTTTTTCAGTGCAAATATATCTTTGAAAAAAGCATTTTTTAAAAAAAAGGGGGCCCCCCAACTGTTTTGATAAAATAAGAATAATTTTTAACAGATTTTAAACATGAATTTGATGCATTTATGTAGGTGTTAGCCTTCGCCAATTATTTTCATTTTGTGGCAAATCACAAACCCTTTTTTCAAAAACAGCTGACTACAAGTGTGTCCGTTACTTTACTTGGCCTCTTGAATTATGTATGTGGATGCTTAATTAATAATCGACAATGTTTGGTCATTGGATAGGTTCCCATTCCAACAATTTTAAAGATTTTTGAGATGTTTTTAAAAACAGGGAGGTCTTTTATATAGCACAAATATGAATTAAAAGACCAATATAAATCGAAAATAGCGCTTCGAGTTCTTTAACTATTAATCATACTTTTTTGAAAGGTTTTCAGTCATTACAAATCGATACTCATGTACACACCCCAAATTCTGGCAATTAAATTTCAGATCTGAAATTCACTTAAATCTTGCGCCAACAAAACAAATCAAATCAATGCTCGGAAAAGGTTTTTTTTATAACTTTATTTACCCAACGATAAGCGAAATAAATCTCCAAATGTCACACTGAGTCACACATGTACTCTCTATTTGGGTTAGTGGGGTGAGGGGTGGGACGTTTAGACGCTGACAGCTTGTCAGGGCAACAGAAGCTCCCCTCCCAACAACTAACTGTACCTCGTGCAGTAAAAAGTCTATAAGATTTACCAAATATTGTACAATGATGGATCATAAATAACTTATGTTTGCACGGCCCAAAAAGTGACGTAACTTAGTCCCCACTCCAGCTCCGACTGCCCTGGCCATTAAGCACAAAAGGATGACCCTTGATGCCGTAAAAAAGCAAGAGAGACTGGACAATGGTCACTTGATGATGCGGGCGCGTCGTCATGGACAATTCCCCAGGAGCTGCAAGCATTTTATTTTCTGCCTTTTTACGGCAAACTGTCCAAATAAAACGGAAGCAACTCGTAAAACTAGCGAATTGTGAATTATGGTGCTGACATCTACTACATGGAGTCGGGTCAGAGTCGAACGGCGGTCAATAGTTGTCAATAAAAAAAAAGTAAAGCGTGGCACATATAAAAAAATACAGTCTGGACTTGTCCTAACCAATAAAAGAGGCATTAAAACCTGCGGGAGCACTTCAAGTATCTCCTAAGTAGTACGAAAACATTGTCGTAAATAAATTTTATTGTAAATTGGAACATAAAAATGGACGAAAGGTGTGACCAGGGAAGGCACAATTCAGGTCAAAACTCCTTCAAGATCGAAAGGCATTAACTGCCATTTAAATATGCATTAGATAAAGTACAAAAATTAGCCATTAAGGCAAACTAACCGCAAATTTCACCAGAAAAACCAAAAAAACTTGAATATGCACACGCCATAATCACATTAAAAGGTAAACGATATGCAAATGGATGAACTGACAAGGAAGCCACCAGCTCGCTAGCCCACAGGTTCATCAAAAATGCACACTCACAGCCTTAAAAAAAAAAAAGAAGTTGCTGAAAAACTACGTAACGTGGAAAAACTTTTAAAAGTCCTTGCGGCAGGAAGTTGACTGCCAAGTGAGCAAACATAATGGGCTTCGTGAAGTTTTCTTTTTTGCAGGTAATCACGTCAGAGCTGCAATTACGCAAGGGAAACTCGCGCCATTTTAATTCAATAAAACTCAAACGAGGCATTTCCTGCTTCGAGGCGAAACTTCTTCCTACACTTGCCTAGAAAGTCAATTAAAATGCGAGGAAAAACTATTGAAACGCCTTCACGTGTCCTGTCTTCATCTGTCGAAACTTGGGCCTTCATTTATCCATTGTTGGACCCAAAAACTAATGCAATCAATGGCCATGTGTGCCGAAAGTTTTAATGCTAGTCCACAGATGGGCGATACGTAACTGTGTAAACTTTGGAAGGGGTTGGAGTGAGTGTCGGCTTTAAGCCAAAGTTTTAAGTAAAGAGGGTTGGCCAAGAGATTGGACGAGAAACTGAAAAGGTCGAGGCTTAAGTCTGACCCAATACAACTGTCGTACGTCTCTCCTATCAATTTCCATCAAGCATTTAGTCCAAATATTGAAAAGAGATGAATCTTCCATCTAATGCTTATATGGTGAAAATTGTTTATGCTTTTATTTTAATTCTCCTATATTGTAATAAAGTACCACGTATATTTCACACAATATCTTAACCTCTCCTCGTTGCATTTCTCTCGCCATTTGAAAATCAAAACCAAAATAAACATAGCATTGCCATTTCCATTGCCATTGTACACTTACCATTTTGCATTTGCTCCTCTTGCCGCCTGTACATTTCAATTAAATTATCAAAACAAGAAACCTTCCATAAAAGAACAATGACAAACACCTAAGTACCAAATCCTTCGAAAACTGCCAGCCCCACAAAGGCCAAAACACCTCTTAAGTCATTTCATTGTCAAAGTGTTGGCATTGTTTTTAGCACCAGCAGCAGCAGCTGCAGCAATAGCAACAGAGACTTAAGACTTGCCAACTTCATTATTCTTGTGGCCAAAATCCTTCGCTTTCGACGCATCCCAAAATGACTTTTCAATGCGGTTTCATAATAAAACGAAACAGCCAGGCGAATCCAGACAATTTCATATGCAAATGACTCAAATGAATTTAATCAACAATTGTTGTTTGGCTGGTGTCTGTGAGTGAGAATGCTGCTCGGAGTGTGCATTATTCTAATGAGATTTTGCAGGCGGCAGGTTTTTGGGGTCTTCTTCTTTATTGGCCATCACAACCGTTTGACGGTCTGGGCCTCTGCTATTAATGCTCTCCAGTCGCTTCTGTTCCGTGCGAGCTGGCACCAGTTGGTCACACCAAGCTTGGCAATGTCTGCCCGCACCTGGTCGTCCCATCTTAGTCGAGGTCTCCCCTGTTTGCCTCTTCCTCCATAGTCAGCCGCATTCGATATATACGCTCTTTTTACTGGAGCTTCTTCGTCCATCCTGGTGACTGTCCTACGGCAGCCGTGTCTTTATGCGCTTGACCAGACAGTTCCCCATAGGCTCTACAGTTCGTCATTTTTCGAATCGGAAATCTCGCAACTTTTAAGGTCCATAAATCCTCCGAAGAATCTTTCGTTCAAACACGCCAATTGCCGATTCATCCGCTGCTGTCATTGTCCATGCTTCTGCGCCGTATTGCAGGACTGGGAAGATAAGCGACTTGTATAGGGCTAATTTTGTTCTTCGCTTGAGGTCTCTGCTCTTGAGCTCCCTACTTAGCCCGTAGTAGCATCGGTTTGCAAGAATAATTATTTTTCGGATTTCCAGGCTGATGTTGTTGTCGCCGATTATCATCGTTTAAAGTTGTATTCTCCCATTGTAACAGATTGTCCAAGACGCAAGGACTTTTTGTCCGCGGATACAAGGTATTTCGTCTTGTCCTCATTTACCGCTAAACCCATTAGTTCAGACTGCCTCTCAATCTCTGAAAACGCCCTGCTTACCGCCCGTTCGTTTTTGCCGATAATGTCAATATCATCGGCATATGCGAGTAACATTAGATCTTTATAAATAAAGGCGCCCGTTCTGTTGGCATGTGGGCACCGGCGCAGTATATATTCCATCAGTAGATTGAAGAAGTCACCCGATAAGGTATCGCCCTGCCTAAAACCTCTTTTGGTATTAAATGGTTCGGAGCTTTGTGTACTTCTCAACGTCATCATGCAAAGTCGAACGTACTATGCTGTTATACCAAGGGAAGACAAGGCTTCAAAAAACCTTCACCTTATCGGCGTGTTGAAGGCTGATTTATAATCAACAAAAAGATGGTATGTGTTGATGCCTCTCTCCTCGGTCTTTCCAGGTTTGACGTAATGTGAATACCTGGTCTGTGGTGGACTTCCCAGGCTAAAGCCACACTGATAAGGTCAATCAGTGTGATAATAAGCGGCTTCCAACGTTCGCAAATATATCGAAAGAACTGATGGGAAGGCTTCGGAAGCAGATTGATGCCGAGTTTAGTTGGCGTAGGCTTCAGAGGTCTCCTTGTTTAAAGATTGCGCCTTCACCTTCGATCCTTTAGCTTTCGACCATGTGGCAGAGCGTGAGGCATGTGCCACACTGAGCTGCGTGCGTACCTTGGCTGCAACAAGGCAATGATCCAAGTCTATGTGGGCTCCTCGAATCGCACGCACGTCTAGTACACTCGATGAGTGCCTTCCGTCGATCACAACGTGATCAATCTGATTTCGTGTTCGTTGATTTGGGGACTTCCAGGACGCCTTATGGATGTCGAGGTGTTTAAATCTGGTACTACTTAGAACCATGTTCCGGCCCGCAGCAAAGTCTATTAGCCTCTCTCCGTTACCGGAGGTTGTTTCATGAAGGCTAAATCGTCCGACTGTCGAACCAAAAACTCCTTCTCTCACGATTTTCGCGTTAAAATCGCCTAGCACGATCTTTATGTCGTGATCGGGGCAGCGCTCGTATAGTTGTTCCAGGCGCTCATAGAATTCGTCTTTTGTCGAGGTGTCCTTGTCTTCTGTTGGCGCGTGTGCACAGATAGCGCGGCAAGCCGCTCGTCAACTGGTGTAAAGCTGATGACTGAGTGGCGTAGTCTATCACTCACTGCAAAGCCGCACCCAAACTCGTGCTTGGAAACATGCCCGCTGTAGTATATCTCCCAGGGGGTGGTGGTTTCTGTTCTGTCTTCTCTTTTGGTAGCGTTATTATCTTGCTCCCATGTCCAATCCATCGCATTTCTTGGAGTGCAGTAACGTCCGATGAGTATTTCTTGAGGACATTCACCAAGGCGATATCATCACCATCTCTGTTGAGGGTGCGGACATTCCAGGTGCATATCCTCAAATCGTGGTCCTTAAAACGTTTGCGTGGGTCGTCGTCAGAGGGGGTCCGTATCCAAGGCATTGTAGTCGCAGTTTTCATTGGTGGAGATTTTATACGGTGGTGGGTACCAAACCCGACGCACTAACCCTATATATTATACCCTGTAGGAAAGGGCGGGTCGCCGCTCACGTTAGCCAGCAGCGTTGATTCGCCAAGTTGAACCGATCAGCAGCTTTACCTGACCACATACGCCCCCATTAGGTCCAGAAGATCTATGACTAGAAGTTCTGAACCACCGCCGGTAAAAGTTTATACGTCTTTGCAAATCGCTCTTAAACAAGGACCTGCTCGATTCTTTGGTTCAAGCATTTTCAATCGAAAGTTTGAAGATAATCGCTTTACGCTTGAAAACTCTTTAGTGAAATAAACCCACCCGTTTTGCTTTGGAGTTGTTGGTTCGGCTTAGCATTTTCAAAAGGAAGTCGGTCCGTCTTATTAGCTGGAGCTAGCAGTTCGGTTACGGTTTGGTTTGATTCGTTTCAGTACCGGTTTGCATAACAGGTTTTAAGGATTTGGTTTTGGACCTTAAGTAAATTTTCTAAAATTTATTACATTTTTGATTAGTCTTGCACGACACCAGATTCGAATTGCGGCTGGAGATGATGTTTTGTTTTGGCGTCAACTACAAAGAGGCAAATATTTAAAACTTTTGGCGCTCAGTATGGAAGTTATGTCTCGAACTGTTGTGGTAATCCTTCGTCCCGAAAGGGTACCACCATGATGACGTCCCTCCTACATAACGGGCGTGACAACTATGCCAGTCCTTATCCTTCTCGTTTGAACCAAGCTCTGGGGCTTCCCTGAGTTTTAAATTGAGTCATCGAAGTGGAGTTCTAAATGGCTATCTGGAAGACTCCATTGGTTTCCCTTGGGGGCGCATAGTTGGCCACCAGCCAGGCTCATTGATTCGTACGCACTTTTTCAGTGCGTACAGGGTACCGTGACTTTAACGTTTCTATTGAACATGCCATTCTGTGTGAAGTACATTAGATCTTTCAATCTGGTCCCGCATTATCAGAATCTACTCATAGAGCTGGTAAATCTGTCCCATATTTTCCCCTTGCCGAAAGTAAGACAACTGAGACATTAACACGATTTGTGCTGGATGAGGTGCCCCCGGCTACACCCCTTAACTAACCGTATTTCCTATTCTGCATTTTTTTATTGATAATTTTTCAATTTTTATAAACAAATCGCATCTGGATTACCGTGTTAGATTAACCTAAAAAATCCCAACATTTGTCATTTATGTTGGCGTATTTGGCATTTTTAAATGTCTAATTCACTAATTTGTTTTTAGGTTCCACACGCATAATATGACTTTTAGTCCACAGTTAAGTCACTGTTTAAGTCACTGTCAAGTCACTGTTTAGTTAGTGGTTAGTCACTGTTAAGTCACTGTCAAGACACTGTCAAGTCATTGTTTAGTCACTGTTGAGTCACACCCACTTTCCCTCCACTTTCCTTCTCTGTCCCACTACTTTCCCTCTTCTTTTCCCCTTCTTTCCACCCTCTTTCACCCCTCTCCCCTTGGGACTCGACGCTAAAACAACAACACAAAAACGCAGCGCTGCAGCCTCACGTGACTCTGAAATCAAATTTTACCCCTACTAAAATCCTTCGTACCGAAATTAAAGATGTTTCACATCCAAAAATCGGTACAGTTTCTTAAGAAATTCAAAATATTGATCCAGGTTCCGGTTCTGGCTCTGAGGTTTAGTCGGTTCGGTACGAATTTTAGTTTGATTTCCTGGCTTAAATCAATTCCTTTTTGAAGTCTCCGGCATAAGAAGGCAGTTATTGAGCTAGCAATTTAGTAAAGATAAATCCGGGAGGTTCTTAAAACAGCTGTACAGACAAACAGCTTACTCTTAAGAAAGACAGCCCTGGTCACACTTAAAGTAGCCAGTGGCTATACATATAATTTGATTTTTACCATTTCCTACCATGTTTCCAACCCATCATACCCTTCCTACCCTCTAGGTATACACCATTTAGCTTATAACTTTTGTGTAGTTGTTGCATTTTTGACCGCAGTAAACGTAATTGTCTGTTTGCTGTGCTGGTCAGTCAATAAAAAGCAAACGGTTCTCGAGACCCTTAAAAGTAGCTCCCGTTTGGTGTGCAGGCAGTTAGTTTATCTTGGCCATCAAATGGTCAAAATGCTTTCCGCTTCACGTTCATCTCATCTCACAGCGTGCAATTTTAAATTTGCAGTAAAAACAAAAGGCAGCCAAATATAATGCGACGACGACGACATGTTGCAGCAACAATGTTGCCCAGGGGGTTTGGGTGAAACCTAGTCCCTGCCTCGGACAAAGCTTTTTCGTTTGATTTGCATATGACAAACGAGTGGATGGGAGGGCACGGGTTGGGTTTTGTTCATTTTGCTGCTTTTGCTGCAAATGACCGGCAATTATGTTGTTGCTCCTGGACCGTGTATACATGTGTGTGATAGCCATTCAGTTGCAGAGCTTGTTATGTCCCTGACAGTCGTCGTCCACAACGCATTCTTATTGACTGTAGTGCCACTTTGCCTGCATCCCAACCCCTTCTAACACCTAGTACTACTAGCATGTCTATGCAATGTGGTACCCCTTTGGGTTTGGGGCGCAACATTGTTGGAGTGGCTTTTTATTTGAGTATTGGCCATTTGTGTTGTGTTGTTGTGCGGTTGGGCATGCAAAATTAAATTAAAACGCATTAACAGAGAAACGAGCCAAAGCTGGCTTAGGAAAATGGTCAAGCTGTTGGATTAAGGGTATGCAGCAGATTATTGATCGGACTTGCGTCTTATTTAGCTAACAGGCTTATAGGAATGCACGAAAGGATCAGCAAGAGAATATCTGAAGTAAACGGAAGGAGTTCCGGAATTCTCTACAGATTGTCGTATTACCGTTTGTTCGACTTCATTAGTCAAATATTACCACACGAAAGAGATGGAGAATCATCGGCTACTGCCGGCTTCTTTTTGGGTTTAACCAAAGATTTTCGTACTACAAACACACACGTACATACATATATCATTCATTTCATGCAACGTTAATTTTCCATCTCGCACCGGTTACCAGCAATTTTACTAATGTTCAACCCCCTCTCGCACATAAAAATGTCAAATGTCTGTCAATGGACGAAGAAAAATTAATGTTCGCAAAAAAATAAAACATAAAATTCTACGCAAAAATAACATAAAAATACCACCAAAAAAAAGTAGCAATAAATTGTATGCCCCAAAATCGAACAACCCCTTCTCAGTACCCGGTTCCGTTGGTTCGATTAACAACATAATTTCGAGTGTCATTAATGTGCACATTATGCCAAAATAATGCAAAAATCATATAATTTATATGCCGCCAGCCAAATACAAAGCAAAAAGGGTCAGCAGAAACAAAAAATGACCACTAACGGGACACACACACACATACTCGTAAAAGTGGCCACAGAGAAAAGGGTTAAGAGGCGTGTGGCTACTCCCGCTGTTGCTGCTGCTGCGAAAGGATGAGGAAATAGATGGCCTTTTGTGCGATGAATTTGAGCATGTGGTCAGCAGTGGCAAAGCACTTGAGAGCAGGTCCTGGGCCAGTACAATGGTTAAAGAAAATGGGCGCATAAAGCGTGCTAAGTGAAATGGTTAGCCCAAAAAAAACCCCAAAAAAGGAAGGAAGGAGCAAATTGAACAATGAGTGGTTGAGTAAAGAATTCGATAAAGTTGTTTTAGATGACAGCTGAATACAAAACTGTAAGAACATTTCTTAATCATCTTCAAATCAGGTAACCAAACCCTAACTGGTACTAAAGCCGCTTAGCGAAATCAAAATCTGAACCCGGACTAGCAAAGACGCTATCAGAACCGAAGTACTAAAGCAATACATTCTACGTTTATACACATTATACTGGGTTTGTCCGGAAAGTAATAGAACTGATTTTCTTCCGCCACGACTGTACTTCGGAGCGAGCGCGCACCGACTGGATTCGGTAGAGGGCGTTCCTAGCTAACGAACGAGCGGCTGGTCAGTTGTCTCCGAGCACCTGGAGAGTCAGGACAGGCATTTTCGCATGACGTGTTTCGGTGAGTGGTGTAAGCCGGCAAGAGGTACGCGATTAAATTCTGTGTGAAACTCGGTAAATCTGCGACAGAGACGTTTGGTATGATCAAGCAGGCTTACCCAGATGTTGCTTTAGCAAGAAGTGGTGTGTTTCGGTGGCACCAGGCCTTTTTGGAGGGCTGGAAGACCTTTGACTTCGACAAACTCCGACAGTGTGACTCGTGTGCGCAAAGTTTTGAACTCAGACCGTCGACTAAGTATTCGTTTAATTGCCCAAATGTTAAGTTTACCAAAATCTGTGGCTCATGACATTGTGACGGAGCATTTGAACATGCGCAAGGTGTGCACAAAGATGGTCCCAAAAGTGCTCATTGACGAGCAGAAATTGCGGCGAGTGGAAGCATCCCAATGCTTCCACAGCCGCCCTACAGCCCAGATGTACCCTCCCGGACTTTTTTTTCTTTTCCTCGCCTGAAAAGGCCGATGAAAGGCAAGCATTTTGAGACGACAGAGGGGATCCAAGCAGCATGCACCGCGGCTCTCACGGCTATTCCGGAGAATGCCTTCCGTAGTAGCATCGGTTTGCAAGGTTATGCTTCGTCGGATTTCCAGGCTGATGGTTGTCGCTGTTATCGTCGTTCCGAGGTAGACAAAATCCTCTACAACTTTAAAGTTGTACTCTCATTTTACAGATTGTCCAAACGCAAGGACTTCTTCCGCGGATACTAGGTAACTCGTCTTCTCCATTTACCGCCAAACGTTACTCAGACTGCCTCCCAATCTCTGTAAATGCCCTGTTACCGCCCGTTCGTTTTGCGATAATGTCAATATCATCGGATATGCCAGTAGCATTTAGGTTAGGTTGTGTTTGGCTAAAAGCGACGAGCCCCTCTCCACTTAGGCCACTTTGGCCCATTGGCGATGCCATATTTATTCCCTATTAACCCTTTTTAATACTGAGGTGGGTCCTCGTTACTGAACCATTGTGTGGACAGAATAAATCTTAGCCCGGATGTCTCCGAGAGGTTGGTAGCAGAGGTTGACCAAGTGTCCTTAGTCTCCCTTCACTAAGGCGGGCAATGGCCAAAAGGTGTTGTACCGATTCCTCCTCTTCTTCGTGTCCGCAACTTCTGCAGAAGTCATGGTAAATGACGCCTAGGCGTGCTGCGTGTCTGCCAATAAGACGTGACCTGTGAGGATCCCCACCAGAAGTGATATGTGTTCCCGCTTCTGTGACGTAACAGTGTGTTAGTATGTTTTTGGTCAGATGTTGTCAAGCCCGCTACTGCATAAGAATTTTTTCCACTGATTCGAGCGAGACTCAGTGTTTCAGCTTTTTTGTGGAGCTTAAATGTCGCCATAGGCATACCTATCGCTCTGAAAGGAGCTCGATGGTGGTTCCTATTCGGCCAGTTTGTCCGCAGACTCGTTTCCTTCTATGTGGTGCCAGGTACCCATATAAGGTGTCATACTAAAATGTCTGCGATCTCGTTGAAAGATAATCGACATTTTTAAGTGTTTTAGCATTGTTTGTATGAGAGTCAGTGCTTTGGAGCGGTGACTGTCAGAGTATAGAATACATTTCCCTACCGTAGTGGCTAAGGTGGTAGCTCCTGACACCCTCGTACACACTCTTCAGGAAGGCGGAACGATAAGTTCAAATCTAGGTTGGGAGAGAAAACACCTCCTTTCGTCGAGCAACTCAGGATGATGTTAATCGGCGTTAGCGCTGCTGTGGGCAGGTTGTCCCAATCGTTTCGGCTTGCGATATAGACGTCGTAAAATGGTCGAACGACGTTTGTGGTATACAGTAGTCTGTACTTAATGGTTCCCGTTTCGTCTTCGAGTATGGTAGCGTGTCCTGAGCCCCTGTTGTTCGGATCTCGAGTCTTAGGCTGTTGGGTAGCTAGCATCGAGGTTTGGTACAAGGTGAAGAATAGTATTGCGCTTCCGTAGGTGTCGTTCGAGAGCGCTGAGTGCTGGTTGTCCTAAGGTTATACGTAACGTTCCGAATTAATGGGGAAAACCCATCTACGGCCAATCCTTTTAAAGACCAATTCTTTTACTAAGATCTTTTTCCCATTGTAACAGATTGTCCAAGACGCAAGGACTTTCTGAACGCGGATACTAGGTATTTCGTCTTGTCCTCATTTACCGCTAAACCCATTAGTTCAGACTGCCTCTCAATCTCTGAAAACGCCGTGCGTTCGGTTTTGCCGATAACGTCAATATCATCGGCATATGCGAGTAGCATTAGATCTTTATGAATAAAGGCGCCCGTTCTGTTGGCATGTGGGCACCGGCGCAGTATATATTCCATCAGTAGATTGAAGAAGTCACACGATAAGGTATCGCCCTGCCTAAAACCTCTTTTGGTATCAAATGGTTCGGAGAGGTTCTTTCCTATTTTGACAGAGATTTGCGTACTTCTCAACGTCATCATGCAAAGACGAACGTTCTTTGCTGGTATACCAAGGGTAGACAAGGCTTCAAAAAACCTTGACCTTATCGGCGTGTCGAAGGCTGATTTATAATGAACAAAAAGGTGGTGTGTTTTGATGCCTCTCTCGTAGGTCTTCTCCAGGATTTGTCGTAGTGTGAATATCTGGTCTGTGGTGAATTTACCAGGTCTATAGCCACACTGATAAGGTCCAATCAGTGTGTTAACCTAACTCACAATGCACTGTTCAAATATCAAATATCTATCACAAATTATGAGGAAACACAACATGACCTCGAGCAGGCTAAAATTTGCCAGTTTGATTGCTATAAAGATCATAATAACAGTCACGATATGTATTTTGTTTCATTCAGAAACTTATTGTAAAACCTATTTATGAATTTATTTATTTATTTATTTACAAATTTAGATAAAATATACAATATTAAATCTAAGAAGTTTGAGTGGTGCTTAGAGTACTAGTAACTGGACCTTCGACTCTATGTTGTGATTATATGTTGTCTAGTATTTTACAATGTTTAAGAAAAGTGAAAATTCTATTAATATTTTGGGTTGTAGGTAGTGTTAAGCTATCGGAGGGTGATGTGGCTATAAATATTCGGGCTCTGATATCATTTAAGTTTTGACAGTCCGTAAGAATATGTTCAGCTGTGATGGCTGCTCGACATAGACATATTGGAGCTACGGATCCTTTGAGTATGTGTTCATGGGTCAAAGCTGTATGCCCTATTCGAAGTCGAATGTATGCTGACCATTTCGGTTTGGATATGTTTGGTGGTATCCTTACTCCTGTGCAGTTGGGATTAAAGTTCCGGTACCGGTGGTTGAAGGTGGACCAGTCTTCTATTTTAAGGGCGAGTAGGTGTTGGAAAATTTTTCGCTTCAGGGATGCGTTGTCCAGCGGTGCGATCGTGACTAGGGGTGCCGATAATGCATATCGGGCTGCCTGGTCGGCATTTTCGTATCCGGTGATGCCCATGTGACTGGGGGTCCAAAAGAGGACAATTTTTCCACGACTTTTGACGAGGAGGCTTCGAATTTGGCGAACGGTTTCGCTGGCAGCGTTTAGATTTTTTACCGCTTCGATAGTAGACAGGCTGTCCGTGCAGAATAACATGTCGATTTCCGGTTGATTGTGCTGTTTTGCAAGCATTTAGCAAAATAGCATGAGCTTCAGCATCAAATACAGACGCACGTCTGTCAGTATTTTCCGGTCGACGGCCGCAAAGGCTGCTTTGTCAAAAAAGTCTTGCAAGCGCGTAGTTCTAGTTGTATTCGTCGCATCGGTTCACGCTAGAGCTTTTTGGAAAGCTCTTTTCACGCGCTAACACGTGTTTGATTTATTGTTGTTTGTTTTTAGTCGTTCGTGAGTTATAGCGTCGCAAACATGGAGCAAAATAAAGAGAAAATACGGCATATTTTACAGTACTACTACGATAAAGGCAAAAATGCATCTCATGCTGCCAATAAAATTTGTGCAGTTTATGGACCCGATACAGTTTCCATTTCCACCGCACAACGATGGTTTCAACGTTTTCGTTCTGGTGCAGAGGTGATCGAAGATGCGCCACGGTCCGGAAGGCCTGTCGTCGAAAATTGCGATAAAATCGCTGAATTGATCGAAAGAGACCGGCATAGTAGCAGCCGTAGCATCGGCCAAGAGCTGGGCATGAGTCATCAAACCGTTATAAACCATTTGAAGAAGCTTGGATTCAAAAAGAAGCTCGATGTATGGGTGCCACACGACTTGACGCAAAAAAACATTTTTGCCCGTATGGATGCATGCGAATCGCTTCTGAATCGCAACAAAATCGACCCGTTTTTGAAGCGGATGGTGACTGGCGATGAAAAGTGGGTCACTTACGACAACGTGAAGCGCAAACGGTCGTGGTCGAAAAGCGGTGAAGCTGCCCAGACGGTGGCCAAGCCTGGATTGACGGCCAGGAAGGTTCTTCTGTGTGTTTGGTGGGATTGGCAGGGAATCATCCACTATGAGCTGCTCCCCTATGGCCAAACGCTCAATTCGGACCTGTACTGCCAACAACTGGACCGCTTGAATGCAGCACTCATGCAGAAGAGGCCATCTTTGATCAACAGAGGCCGAATTGTCTTCCATCAGGACAACGCCAGGCCACACACATCTTTGGTGACGCGCCAGAAGCTCCGGGAGCTCGGATGGGAGGTTCTTTTGCATCCACCGTATAGTCCGGATCTCGCACCAAGTGATTACCACCTATTTCTGTCCATGGCGAACGAGCTTGGTAGTCGGAAGTTGGCCACAAGAGAGTCCTGTGAAAATTGGCTCTCCGAGTTTTTTTGCCAATAGGGAAGCGAGCTTCTATAAGAGGGGCATTATGAAGTTGGCATCTCGTTGGGAACTCGTCATCGAACAAAACGGCGCATATTTGACTTAAATCGCATTATTATAACCAATTTTATGAACAATTGAAAATTCAATAAAAATACCGCAAGACTTTTTTGACAACCTTATATTAATGGGCTTAACGTAAGATGATTAACTTGAATAGGAAATATATTTTTATGTATAAAACGTAGGGCTTACATTTTTTAATGAGGTAATTTAGAACACACATCCAAATTAATGCACTTAATAAATCTCACTTTTTGAGGCCGAAAACAACAAAAATATCGACGAAAAATAAAACCAAAATATATTTGATATCCGATATATCGCCTTAGAAAAATGTTCGATAATGATATTTCGTCTTTTTAAAAGAAAATATCGATATTATTTGCAGCATCCGTAACTATAACCCAATAGAACCTTTCACCGAATCTTACCAGAAACGGAACCGGAAACGGAACCCATATATAATTCGGTTTTGATTCTCTGCTTTAAATTTTAGTTAAATTTAAGCTACCCCTTTAAGCCACACCAAAAACGTGCCAGGGGCACGCTAACGAACCGCGAAACTGTCAAAATATTTCCACATATGAACTCACACTATCTTTATACATATATCTGTCTCTATTCCTATGAAACCGGCGCACGTTTCTTCTATTAAGCTCATTCTAGCGCAACGCGACACGGCGGCAGCATATGTATGCAAAAAACTAAGCGGAAGGATACGCAAAAATAGCACAAAGTCAAAAAAAAAGAAGCTAGCGGAAACGTATGCAAAACACACACGACACTCGGGCACACACAGTTACCTTAACCCCTTGTTGCCGCATGCATTTCCTTTAGCCACATGTGTGTGTGTGTCGACATGATTTTGATTTAGTGGCACTTTTAAGGCAAAGCACTCGACAACTTCAGGGCCTATAAATTCAATTTGCGTATTTATTGATGCAGAAATGCGTCAGCAACAGCAACCGAACAACTTAATGCACTACCAATTATAACTCAATTTTCATAAATAAGAAAAGCACAGGAAAAACGCCACACAAACACGCACCCGGTCTGGAAATCTCGGGGTTGGGATGGAGAGGTGGCCGTCGCTACGCCTTGACAACTTTATGCTTTGATTTTGGTGAAAATAAATATTTTATATATGAAATATGAAACAACCGCATGTGTGTAAACATTTTGGGCTCATAAAAAATGGACAAAAAGGGTGGAATTCACTTTTACCCAACCCTCCGCCTGCTCCCCCAAATGCGAGTGATGGGTTAGGCTTGTTGTTCCTGCTAACGACAGAACCCTTTATATTTTGTGCAAAAAACATTGATTTTTATCACCAAAATCAATTGCATTATTGTGTTTGACTTTTGGGACAGGCGAAAATGTATTTCTTAAATATATTTAACCGTCATGGATAAATCAATTTGGGCAAGCCAAATAAATTATGGAAAATTTATAGAGAGAGAGGGGATGTCAAAGCAAGGGTTAATTATGGAGTAAACGGGGTGTCTAATGAACAACCTCATTAAATGTTTAGAATTAATATAAGAAACTTTTGTTGTGTGTTGACTTTCTTTTAAAGGTGTGCTCCAACTTTAACCTCCTCACTCCAAACCCCACTCCCCTGCCACAGCAAGCGGTAAGTGATTTATGTCGCTTTTTGCTAAAAACTATGTCAAAAAGCATTTCCTGCTGCGCATTTAAGCCACGAACTAATTTAAATTCCTTTTTGTGGAAAATCACAGCGTAAAGATTCTGTCAAATGCTTTGCCACATTTCCCCCCTCGGCGTCCCCTCTAAACAAATGAGAGAATTTCGGTTAGCCAATGTTAACAAGCGTTTTACACAATGATACATTCAAGGGGGCAGACTGTCAACCTCCCAACCAGACCGCCCAAAAGCAGCAAACACGGCAGTTGCCTGGCGTTGGCTTCCTTCGTTGACAGCTTAAAAACCATAAATCAACAAGTTAAGTCATACTCGTACGTACATACATGCTGCAGCCGCCAACCAAACAACAAAAAAATTGTTTAAATTTCCCACCGCACATACGAGCAAGGAGGACACAAAAAAAAATGGAATTGATTTCAATGTTTAATAAAAAATTCATGAAAATTTGTCAGCGCAAGCTTTTCGGGCTTTTCTGGCTGTGTCTTGTGGCTGCTATTAATCACAGTTTGTTGCACTCGCTGCGCCACAAAGTGATTCATGTGTGCGTCTGTGTGGGCATCATCAGGATCTCGGGCGCATCCTGTCATGCCATTTTCAACTTGGCCTATGATTTATGTTTGCATTTTAGAGCAGTGACAAAACTAGAAAGTTCCCAGCAGGAAGTTCTTTTCAACAATAAGGCCTTAATCAAGGGCAAATGGCGTAATGGATTTGAAGAAGAAAAGCGTGCAAAAGCAAATTAATTTTAAACTACAATATAATAGAACAAAGAATAAAGAAAAACTCAAAGAGGTTATGCCCAGAAAATGCTTTTCTGACAGACGAACTTTAAGACGCTGAAAGCACCCCCCGCACACAACCAAAATTTTAGAGACTGGGATACATCCCTAGGACCTGGAAGAAGGCTCAGATCGTTATCCACAGGGCCCCGATGAGTCCAGATGTTGAATTGTAATGGAGAATCGGTCTAAAATCTTTGAGCAGAATACTACGTCAGAACAGTTAAACACAGTAACTAACTTTGTCCATGCCAAGGAGTAGATCGTGACCATATTCGTCGAAGCGAAGCAAGCGTTAGATCGTGTGTGGCATGAAGGATTGCTGTGCAAGATAAAGAGTCTTCTCCCACCACAGCACCACCATGGAAATGCCCACAGGAGATACCATTCCCAGGATGCGCCAGCAAGAGTGAGGCCAAAAAGTGAGAGTGTATTAGTGTGCGAAAAAAAAGCACTGTCGAACGAATGACGCCTTTCTGCTCATTTTGGTCTCAGCTTCGGCAAGCGTTCGGGTCATGTACGTGTGAAAAGCGAAATGTTTTCGCCCCCGGGGAGGAACCAAGGGCCATCGCTGGTCTACAGCGCCATGGACATTCTACAACAGTACATGTACCGATTTTGCAGATGGGCAAGGCGCTAGAATAGTGGTATCAATCAAGCGAAGTGTGTCAATGTCACCTAATCGTTAAAGAGAGACGACTGCTCAGGAATTTTCATGAAGGATTAACTTCTACAGGCGCTTGACTTTTGGCTCATATAAGCCAGCTCACAAAGTCGCTGTATAGAAGAGCTACTCAATTGAGATAGCTGCTAAAGATCAAAAAGAAATTGTCATTGAAGAACAAGGTACATACATATATGCAAGGCAATCATTCCAGCTACAACGCACCTACACAAGATACGTGTCCTCCAAGCCAAAGTACAGCGCAGACTATCAGGAGCGCCCTGGTACATGTGCACGAGAAGGCTTGAACAGAAACTAAATGTTTCAAACAATCTGCGGACTACATTGAGATACTCAAAGGACACCCAAATCGTCAGCAAGGCAACTACTTCGCAGAAGAAGTATAAATGGTGTCAGAGCCAGAAGAAGACTTTTAAGAATCTTCCCTTGACAACTTTCAAGACGACGTATATGAATCGGCCAAATCATCTCACTAACACTAATCTAACACAACAAAAACTGAAAACTTATCCACTACATCGTAAGTTACTAATCAAAAGTGACAAAAAATATGTATGTGTAAAAGACAAATAATATATGAATTTACATCAGTGGTGTTATAAGTATTATGCGCGTAGACCAGTACCCTATGTATCAGGCCTGTTCCGGTTTTCACTTTCGATAAAAATTGTCGAATTCGATTTTGTTTCATGTGCTGTTGATTCAAATTGATTGGGTTAATCAGATTAAAACGTTTTAATTTGAATCCGTAGAGTACAGAGTAATAGAAACTAAAGGTTTCTATTTTGAAAATTAATTTTGAGAATTATTATGAGTTCTAGAAATGGTAACATATATAGGGTCTTCATGAACCCTGATTTGAGCTACGGAATTGTTAAACTATGGCATTTTACACTAAATACACCAGCCTGAAGTCCACAACTAAGCGGCCCTGTCACGCTCGCAAACAGATGCTACTACGGGCTCAGTAGGGAGCCTCAAGCGAAGAACAAAAATAGCGCTATACAAGTCGCATATCATCCCAGTCCTGCAATACGGCGCAGAAATGGGAATATATCGCGGATGAGCGGCGATTGCGTTTTCGCAGAAATTTTCATTATACCTTTGAAAGTTGGCGGGGATTTTCGCATCCGAAAGAATGACAAACTGTATGAGCTCTATGGGGATACTAGTCTGGTCAAGCGCATAAAGCAACAGGGCTGCGCTGGCTGGGACATGTTACCCGTGTGGATGAACAAGCTCCAGCAAAAATGGTCTTCAAGAGGAATGCGAAAGAACTGGGACATGGCAAGGTGGAACGACCACCTCTAAGGTGGGACGACCAGGTGCGGAAAGACATTTCCAAGCTTGGCGTGAAAAACTGGTGCCAGCTCGCACGGACCGTCAAACGGTTGTGATGCAAACATCGGGCCAATAAAGAAGAAAATAAGAAGAAACTGACGTATGCTTTCAAAAATACATTCAATTGAAATAACAGCAGAGTCTAAATCACTTTCAGGAATATATATTAATTTAAGAGAATAATCAATATACATTTTGTAATTACTTGCCGCCCCCAGAAATTGGAAGAAGTAAACATGTTTAGTGAAAGGAACAACCTTTATCCAACACTATTGCCCTTCAGTACGCTGCACTAGCACATGGGTGTAGAAGTAGGTACTTACTTTGGGTTGCTATACCAAAAAGGTACTCTGTTCGGTACCCTATCGTAGGTACTTACTGCAGTACTTACTTGTAAAGCTATTGGGTGGCGATTGCCACCAGTAAGTAGTCCATGTAAGTAGTGCAAGTAGCTATCGCCACCAGCCGTACTGAAGGGTGGTTACGCAAAAAATCCCCAAACCGTACCTGTTCTAAGAGGTTTTTATACCACACAGATGTACAAGAAGCAATTCTTCAATTGATCGCTTTGGTTCAGTGACTCTTGTTGACTCTTGACTCATTGTTCAGTGACACATTTTCTGTGACTCTTGTTCAGTGACTGTTGCCTTGGTTGTTTTTTGACTCAGTTTACCCTCTACTCAGTGTCCGTTGACACTGCTGTTGATTTTTGATCAGTGGCCCTATCTATAGTGAGTCTGTACTCTGCTGTTGTTTGCCTTGCGTTTCTGTATTTATGTTCGGAACTGCTGTGAAAGGTCCCACAGTTTCATTAAAGGAACAGCAATATTTAAAAGCAGTGTAGAGGAAATTCCACTTTACAAAAAATTCAACAACAGGATAAAGGATAACAATATGTAACTTATTTTTTTATTTGATGGACAACTGAACAAAAGATTCACTGAGTAAGTTTTCTCACTTTAATAAATGATAAAAAAATCATTTGTATCAAATTATTATTCGAGGGTGAGAACTGTACCATGATTTTAAAACCCCAAGTCGATCCTTCTGCTCAAAGTTTTGAAGGTTTTCATCCTTGTTTTTAACAGTAAAATCAAATTTGAGCACTTTTCCATTTTCTATGATAAGCATTTTGCGTCTTTTACATAGCAGAGAACTAAAATTCACTTTCCCCGTTAAAAAAATTCGTTAAGCCTGCCCGGCACCCTTTTCTTTGTGTAAAATTTTCAATATTTACAATTACTTAGCATTTTAAGTCGCCGCATCACATCAAAATGACAATTATTTGTCAAGTCATAATCAAATTGAACCCGAAAAACGTGCAGCATGGTCACAGTTGTGCCTAATCCTGTGGCTTTGCTTTCTACAAAAAAAAAGGAAAGGATTGCACTCGTCAAAGTGACGAGACTACAGCATACTACATACAAGTATAAAATCCTGGGTGGGCTACGTTGGGGGTTGTCATTGTGCGCGCGTTGCCCATAAATGTTTATGATTATGGGCAGGCGGCGGAAGATTTACTTTACACATGTGCTGCATTTTTGCATATGATGAGGAAACCCGCTCTCAACCACCCGCTTTTCCAAACGCATAAAAACTTATGTTTATTTGACTTGGCCTTTTCCTGCCAACGGCGTTTGGTTAATTGTAAATTTCGGCAACGCCCGCGAATTACTTTCTATGGCCAAGTGTGGCGCCATCTAGAATTGAGAGCGCCATAAACATATTTTTGGAAAATTTTCAACTGATAAAATTTGATGTTCGAGGGTGGGTGCGATCCGAAAATGCGCACATATGCCTGATGTACAAAATTATTTTTAATTGGTGGCTCGCTCCACGCCGCTAGGTACAGTCAGCCCCGAAGGCAATAAAAAGCTTTTTAAATCAAAGCAATTTACGCTTTGATTTGTGCGAAAAAAGCGGCTCAAATTTGGCGCGTGAGATTTATGTAGTTGAAAGATTTATTTTGCGAAAATTTATTGTAAGCCAGCGACTCGACTCGGACCGAACCGGGGGGCATCATGGACTTGTTTACCGTTAAGTGCTTTAAAAGCGCATAAATCACGCGGTTGTTGGCAGTCCGCGAATTTGCAAACCACGTTGACAAACTTGCCAAAGCAACACAGTTGCTCCGCCGGCCCCCCCAAATCCCATTCCACTGCATTTGGCCATTTGGTTTGTCCTTTCAACTTTTTTTCTCCCTCACTCCTGAACGACTAAATATATATGGGGGGTCACGTAGCAGGCTTTTAGGCGCGCCAAATTACGCGTAAAGGGGCCGTTCCAACACTCTGCGGTTTTTTCGCGAATGGACAACGTGTGTAAGGCCCGCGGCAGCTCAGAGCTCAGTTGATGGCATTTTAATTAGTTTTAGGAACTTGTAGCTGCCATTTGATTGAATTGTTTTGGGTAAGCGCATGGAATGGGTGGCGTATTCTGGTTAGTTGAAAATGTCATTTCAACTTCGATGAATCGGCTTGTTGGTTTTAGCTGAAATGATTTTCTGTAACTTTTTTAAATCCGTTTTGAGCTGAAGCAGCTTATGAGAAAGATATATTAAGACCGGACCGGTATTGAGCTGTACCGAACCGCTAAATAGTGCTCATCAACTGAACCTCGTACCAATCGAGTGTTGTTGTCAAATTATGCTGGTTATTGAAATATTTAACGATGAATCGGTTTGTTGGTTTTACTGAAATGATTTTTTAACCTTTTTAAACTTTGAGCGAAGCATTATGAGAAAGATATATTAGCGACCGGAGCGGTATGAGCTGTACCGAACCGCTAAATATGATAATGAAAATCGATGTTTTGTTAAATTAGAACCGAACCGAAACAAGAACCGCAAAGACAAATGATGATTAAGGGGATATATAATTATAAGGCAAGGTTTTATCACACTTAGGTTTTTCTTTTTTATCGAGCACCCCAAATATTTTTAATATCGGGTCACTTTCCGATTGATATAATTATAATGTAATTTTTTACACATTAGTTTTTTTTTTTATTGAGACCTTAAATATTTTTATATATTGGGTTTAAGATTTCGTATTCTTTGACAAATTTCAAAGTAGATAACGTCAAGGCGTTACCACCAAGTACAAATACAAAATTTTCACAAAATTTTCCCGTTTAAAATAAGGTGTTTTTCCCTAAATCCCTAAAAAGGTATAATGCAAGTTATTCTTAACCAGAATTGAAAAACTTAAATATTAGAAAATGGGCGTGTTCACCAGCATACACCAATCATCTAACAAAAATCATCAATAAAAAAAAAAGTGTTAGTCTGCTGGTGAACGAGTTTGATAGAATTTTTAGGCAACAAAGTTATCGATATATTTTTGTTGGCGGAAGGTTTGAATTTTTGACAACAAACAGCTTAATATAATTAAGAACTGACTACTAAATATTTATGACCGTCGTCACTAGCACCAACTGCTCCTGGAATTCCCCTTGAATTTTCCTTAAGACTTTGTTAGCCATTTAATGTTTGTTGTACGCCCGGCCCCGGCGAGAATGTGCACATAAAATCGAATATCCGATGGCCAAATCTTTTTCCTTTGTCGAAACATACATTTACCATTAAGAAGGACTCCAATCCACGCAAAGAAGGGTCTGAAAATGTTAATTTTAACAGAGTGGCAATGGGCTAAGAGCAGAGATGGGCGAATAAGGACAATTCGTTCCCGTCCCGCCACGATCCCGACCACGGCGTCCCGTCCCGATCCCGACCAACAAATTTTAATTCAATATCGTCGCGCCTGATCCCCTACTTCTCTCGGGTCCCGCTGGAATCCCGTCGCGAGCCCATCTCTAGCTATGAGTCCTTAACGATGCACGGGACATCATGAAATAATCCTTAAATTTGTTCATTCTATATTTTTGTACTGTCCCAACTAGTAGTGTGACCAAAAGTTTTGAGTTTCCTTCTACTTAGAGCTGGGCAATGGCAAAAAAGATGAAGTAATGTCTCCTCCTGTTCTTCTAAAGAAATCGTTGTGAGCGACGCCCAAGCGTGCTGCATGCCTGCCAATAAGGCAGTGACCCGTTATGGCCCAGACCAGAAGTAAGATGTTTTCCGTTTCAGGTTAAACGAGGACCACGTGACCCTAGCTACAGCGCAAGCCGGAAGGTTATTCCATCGTTCCGTAACCAGGCGCCGGGTTTCATTCCTTGTGATTATCTTGTATGAGGATATGGGCATCCCTATCAAGCTCTTCTCTGGGAGGAGCTGAATGGTAGTGCCTTGACAAACTGTGTTGAGGTGTCCATGTACCCAGATGAGGTGGTTACTACGCGTACGCAGGGCTTCTTCTTTTTGGAGTGGCGGCTTTTCAAGATTCCCTCCTCCTCCGCAACAACCAGTAGAGCCTTCAGAGCCTTGCACGAATTTCCGTGAGCTACTGGCGAAACCACGTCCTCTGCCAATTCATTTATTAAAAACAAAGAGGTTTCCACATTCATTTTGCATTTGCCTTCTCAAAATTGCTTGTTTGTTTACTTCTGACAGCTGTGTGCTATCGATAACAAATCATAAACAAGCAATTCTAACAAACTATTTCTTTGTTAGATTCACATCTAACACAATCACGAAAAATAGCAAACATGATTGCGCATCATGCCCGTTCACCAGCACAATCTAACAAAAATAGTCGATTTTTTGTCATCGATTTATGCTGCTGAACACGCTCAATGTTTCCGTTGTGTTCCATTGTCTGCCAATAACAACTTCAAGGGAAACAACTGTCTTTAAATGAACAGAAAGCCATTAGTGTCTGCGAAAAGTTATATTTGTCTTATTTTGTTCATGTGGAAGGCGGTGAGGGTTCGTATATATGCAAATCCATATAAAAAGATAGTTAACTTAGACCAGGGGTCGGCAAAACACATATCGCAATTTGGCGTTGCGTGTGTGCGTGTGTTAAGACACTCGAGAGCGCGCTTATTTAGCCCATCTTTGTTGTTGCAAAAGAGAGCAGCTTAAGCTCGGATGCTGTCGGTGTCTCGGTGCCGCAGAGCGGCAGTGTATGCGCCCTATAGTTCTCGGCTGGTTCGTACCTAAGTACTATTTTTGCCCTGTATAATCTGTAACCCACCGCGAACCAGCGTTCATGGGTACTTCCCTGAGTAACCCTGCGGTAAACGATCGCCGAACCAGTGTACGACAAAAATAGTGAAAAGCAAAAAAAAAGGTAAGAAATCGCTTAATTCTACTAATATGTGCAATTTTATATTTCTAGATGAAATTACTTTATGCGATGGAATTGTGCCTGCTAAAGACCAATTGCTTTAGGTCATTAAGGTGCAGAAAAAGCAATTTTGTAAAATGAATAGTACAAATAACAATAATATAAATAAAATACTAAAATAATAACGCAAATGTCAATAATTTAAATAAATATATTAAAGCAGCTTATGTCTTTTTAACTTAATGAAGAAAAGCATAGTTAGTCGGGTAAGTACTAGTGTTCTGCTGGTACACTAGTGCCCAGGGGGTAAGAACATGCCTGACTCTGACATAAGCACACAGACAGGCGCCCCACTCACAACCACGCATACATACACAAAAGACTCTCAAAATTTTGATCTAGACAAAACGTTCAGTGAAAGACATAAGCAAAAGAGAAACGAAAAAGCGCTCTTTGGTTGAGCGTATTGTCTACTGAGCAATAACAGAATTAATTGTGTCTTTTCGCTTACAGAACAGTTTTTTTTGCAGACACGCTGGTCTGGAAGTGTAGTTTTTTGTGAGCTCTGCTGTAACAAACTATGCACATTAGGCTTTAAAATCACATGTTGTTAAAAGGCAGAATGCTTGTTCCTTTCGAAGGAAGTCTCTTTAGGCGTCTAGCAAATATTTTGGCAATTCTAATGCTCTCAATGTATCTTTCTTGCTTAATTTAATGAGCATCAGATCTCGGCCTTTTTTTATATGTGCGTTTTTTTTTTAAAATTTTTTTTTGAAATTTAAAATTATTTTTAATGTTAAAATTTGAAAATTTTTTTAATTTTCGGATTGGAATACCATTTTTATCAAAATATTTTTTTTTTTTTATTATTGTTGTTTTCCTTTTTAAGCAGGCGTTTTCAATTTTTTCCTGCCACCTAAAATAGAAACTTGGTATGGAGATACCGAATGCCCGCGAAAGAAAAAGTCCATATAAAAAATGATTCGCTGGATTTCGCAAGTTGCTGTTTCGTGAGTTGTATGGAGTTCCCGCGAAATTGTCATATCGATAACACAGCTTGCCAACCACGTCAATGTGTCACAGCACCCGTAGTCACGCATGAAGATGATTCCGTGGTGTGAAATATATGTAAAACTATTTTTCGTACCCGGTAGGCACCAGACATACAAGTGTTGTGGCGCGAAGTTTTAAAATGAGTAGGACAACTATACAAAAACATTAAAAAGGCTGAAAAACTTTTCATTGAGAAGATGGCCTTAGCTCATCCTGAAAAGCATTATGATAGCGGGTTGACAAAAATTATCTGGGAAAGTATAGATATTAATTGAGTTTAATTATGCTATTCACAATTGATTATTTTTGCTAGGAGATCATTGCAACGCTTGGGCTTCGTTAAAGGACAGCGCCACCGTACGTGGCGGCGTCCTAAGGAAAGTGTGCAAGAGTGAAAGCGGTGGTGTAGTATCCATCGCAACTCAAGGAGGCAGCGATGTGAAGTGGCAGTTAGCTCCACTATGTCGTTTTTGACCAACTTGTCGGCCAAGGAATGTGTGCGTATGCCTGCATATAAACAAATAAGTGCTGATTCTCTTTTCAAGAACATTAGCTCCTCATTCGAGAGGGCTGATGATGAGGATCTTGGCCCAGCCAAGAGGATTTAATTGTGGACGACGGCGATTCCGTATGTCGAACGGATGAGCGCAAGAACTTTTCAATGGTCGATGGGGACTTCTTGTGCCGCAAGTCGTGCCAACATCTTCTAATAATATGCCGTTGCATTCTAAATACATAACATCGAGATACCATGGCCAAAACAGTCGATTCTGCGCTTTCCCTAGTCTGTCCAAAGCCATTGTTTGGAGCAAATTCTTGGAAAATTACAATTAAAGATCAAGAGGGAACCTACAAACGATTTATTTATTTGCGATTTATTTACGTTTTTCTGCGCTCTTGCATCTTACAGCAAACATCGTGTAAATAGTGCATCTTAACTTCGTACGCTGTTAGTTTAAATTTTCCCGCCAAGTTAAATTTGAAAGCAAAGCTATTAGTGTTATGAGGAACGTGTGGTATAGAAACATTTTGCTTGAAGATGTTAGATGTTGCCCAGTGGAAATAGCCTATTATATAAATCTTTATCGAAATTTTGTTTATGAAATTCATACATCCGTATTCGAGAATCAGTAGCGGATTCAGTACCTTAACTTAATTATGATTTTCAGTTTGGAAATAGGGTAAGATGCTATGGCTTATAGTTCCAGTGGGATCCAAACTCTAACGGAAAAAACTAGATTAAAGTCAAAAACCAAAGTCGATAGAAAATTGTTAAAAATTTAGATATGTAAAAATTTATCATAAAATATTAAAAAAAAATCCCCAATTGCCATTTCCCATAAAAAGAATATTATTTTCCTTTATATTTTCCGTGCTAAATCCCTGGCATCAGTCAAGCATCAAATTATTTCTCAACATTTTTACGACATTTGTTTCAAATTAAGCAATGCCGTGCGGCCGGGGATCCCCCAAGACGATATTCCTCCCTAAGATGCATTGTTTTTTTTTCTTATACAAATCACTTGTGCATATTTGAATAGCCGGCTAGAGAGCTTCCTTGTAATTATCTACTCGACCGCCTTCTACGGCTTGGCGCAATTTCCAATTAAAATTAATGAAATATTTTACAGGAGTTGAATGGCAGTTGATGTTGGGGTCAGCCATAAAACCATTTGAAAATCTTGTCAAAGCCGTTTCATAATCATAAACTGTGAGGAGTGTAATTATTAGCGCCCAAGAAAATTGCTTTGCCTAATTCCCAAAAGCCGTCGCGACCGGCTGCATCTTGGGGTACACTTTGAAGTGTTGAGGTTGAGTCCTTGGGGAATTCCGCTCTTAGCTGAGCTTGGACATTTTTTGTTTATAATTGAAAAGTTTTGCCGCAGGTTTAATTTGCAAGTCTCGACGTTGGCGTTATAAATGACCAACAACACATACGTAAAATTAATGACAATACCCACGACTGTCAGTCAGTCAGTCTGATGGACACTTGTAAGGGAATGGGAATGGCAGGAGCCAAATGTTTGCAAAAAGCATTTTTGCTTAATGTTGATTAAAATGCCAGAGCTTTCGTGAAAAAATGTACGCCAAGTTGCAGCCATTTTTTTCGACTTTCCCTAGCCATATTGACAACCCAAAGTTGGCCAAAAACAGCAGGCAGCTGTCTGCAAACAGGCGTCAAACAATGGCGAATGGATAAATGGTGGGACGCTTGGATGGACAGCAGTTGAAGAGTGTATTTGGTTTTGGTTTTTTTTTTTTGTTTCTCATTTTGCAAGCGTTGCGTAGACAAATGAATGAAAATGTCAAATTGAACTGTGGATGGTTACGGATCCTGCGAAGGGCGAAGGGAATGAGGAAAAGGAAGACTGTAAGTAAAATGGCTTACTAGGTATACGTTGTCAAATTTCATCAAAATGCTTCCACTAATTTTCACTCTGTGGCAACTGTACCCTAGCTCAAGTGCATACCCATTGCACTTTTCCAGCAGTCATATAAGTGGCCATAACTTCCAGCTATAATGACAAAGCAATTAAACATTATATCGTTGTGTGGGGTAGGTAACTAAGTTCCTTTCCCCCAGCCCTTTCCCAGCAATTTACAATCAAAAACGGTGTCGAGTTGCTTTGCAGTCTTCACTTTACACATTTACTTGGGGGTAAGGGTAATAGCTTTCAAACAATAAATGTCCGCAAAACCATTGACATGGCCAGCTCGGCAAATATGCAAAAGCCAAGCCAATGGCCAAGCAATTCATCTAATTTGCATGAGGAATGGGGGGTCAGTCAGTCAGTTGGGGGTAGGTTGGCATCAACAGCGGCAGTCGCACAATAAATAAAATTAAAATGATGGCAAACAATGGATGGACCAAGAGCAGCATAGACGACTATTGTCGTAATGCGACACACGCGTAATGACCTCCTGGCAAAAATACAACAAAAAAAAATAGAGAAAACACAGCCAACCAACGAAACCGAGCAAAATTGAAAAAGGAAATTGTTTGTAACTGCGAAACGAGTTTATTATTTTGGCACCCTTTTTGGCTGCCAGTCCATCTGGACAATGGTCAAAAGAAAGCGCGAAATTTTACATATGGCTCTCGGTCATGAACATAGTCTGGACGTAGTCATGGGTCCGTAACCTTTTTTAATTAAAATGTTGACAGGCGCATGGAAAAATGCAAGACCTACGTTTGAGGGAGGAGCCCCGTCAATGAGGTGTGTGGAAGGGTGAAATGGGGGAAGGGCTATCAAAAAGTCAGACATGGAGGTTGTATTGTTGCTTCATTGAATAGACATTACCGCCGGGCCTAAGAAACAAATTACAACATATTAAAAGCAACGAGAGGATAGACCGAATCCTCCTACAGGGTTTGTCCGGAAAGTAATAGGACTGATTTGATTCCACCGCGACTGTACTTCAGAGCGTGCGCGCACCGACTGGATTCGGTAGAGGGCGTTCCTAGCTAACTAGCTGGAGAGTCAGGACAGGCACTTTCGCGCGACGTGTTTCTGTGAGTGGTGCAAGCCGGCAAGAGGTAGGCGATTAAATTCTGTGTGAAACTTGGTAAAACTGCGACAGAGACGTTTGATATGATCAAGCAGGCTTAGCCAGAAGTTGCTTTAGCAAGAAGTGGTGTGTTTCGGTGGCACCAGGCCTTTGTGGAGAGCCGGGAAGAAGTCGCCAATGAAGACCGTGCTGGAAGACCTTCGACAAACAACGACAATGTGTCTCGTGTGCGCAAAGTTTTGAACTCAGACCGTCGACTAAGTATTCGTTTAATTGCCCAGATGTTAAATTTACCAAAATCTGTGGTTCATGACGGAGCATTTGAACACGCTCAAGGTGTGCGCGAAGATGGTCGCAAAAGTGAACTTGAAAAGTGACTTCTTAAATGCCTGATTGGCTCAATAATTTTTTTAAATCGACTCACTCCTATTTCTTTCCGGACAAACCCTGTCTTTATAAAATAAATAGTAATTTAGGAGAAGACCGCATCCCCGCGGAATGCATTGTAAATGCGCCAACAAACTTTCTAACAAGACTTCTAGATGAATTCAACAAAATTTTTAACTCTGGAGAAGCTCCAAAAAGCTTCACAAAAAATATCATCTTTCCAATATGGAAAAAGGGTTCTACAGGGGAATTTCGTTCCTGAATTCAATCGTGAAAACGTTCACTTCGATCTTACTAGCAAGACTTAATGCTTTTGTTGAGACCAAACAACTGCTCAGCGAGAATCAATCAGGCTTCCGTAAAGGATATTCTACAGTCGACAGCATTTTTGTACTGACATCAGTTGCAAACGCGTTCCTGGAAGAAAAGTAAAAATTGTATTTGTTTTTTATAGACTTCAGAGCTGCGTTGCCATCCATCGAAGAAGCCTGCTAGACAAATTGAACAGAATGGGTGTTTCCACAAAAATGATCAAAATATTACGAAGCTTGTACACGGATAATGAGACTGCAGTGTGGGATGGCCATACCCTATCAGAGTGGTTTGAAACTAACCTCGGAGTAAAACAAGGTTGCTTACTAAGTCCTCTGCTTTTTGCGCTATTTGTGGATGATATATCGACAGAGCTACCTGGAGGAGTACAATTTGGACAGATGAACCTGAAAATTCTTATGTACGCGGACGATATGGTTCTTTTGCCGACGGCCCACAAGTCTTGCAGAACATGATTAATGCCGCGCATGCATATTGTCAAAAGTGGAGCCTAAGGATCAACACCACGAAGTCCAAAGTTATGGTAGTTCGAGCAGGGAGAGGTCGTCTTGCGAAAACAGAAGAGTGGAGCTTGAATGGCACGCCCTTAGATGTGGTAAAAGAGTATAAGTATCTAGGAATAACTCTAACATCAAATATGTCATTTACCAAGCACCTAGAACAAAAGCTGAGAGACTCGAAAATAGCAATTAGCAGCACCTGGCGTTCACTTTACTGCAAAAATAATATAAGCTCGAGTACAAAATACAGGATGTTTGAGGCCACATCAAAAGCAATTATGTGTTATGGAGCAGAAGTCTGGGGTTATGCCAAATATGAAGACGTCGAAAAACTTTTGCGATACTTCATCAAAAGAGTGTTTTATCTCCCACAAAACACGCCTACATATGCCATACATCTAGAGACAGGACTTTCAGAAATGTTCGTAAACACTCTAGGCACACATTTTTAATAAAGCTGCATGAGAATAGGCTGCCCTGTATTGTTGTAAATACACTTTTGGTCGGAAAATCACAATGCTTCAAATCATGGGAAAGTCTCGCTCGGGACTTTGGAATCCACCTGGACCTGTCGCAGCCCGATACTTGGAGCGTCTCTCAACGTGCCCTGCTACAAGCAATCGACGAACGAGCTCGTCATAGTTTTGAAGTCTCTGCATTAGCAAGCCAAACTCGCAACACATATAGGCAACTGAACCATAACTTGAAGGAAAGCAATTACTTCAAAGACGAATACGACTGCTGGACTATCAAACATTTTCAAAGCTCGGACAGAGATGCTGGCATTAAATTATATTCCCCACCATCAGAATGTTATTGAAGTATGCACTCTTTGCCATTTACGGAAGAGGGAAGACGTGGCTCATTTCTGTGCGATCTGTCCAATATTTAAAGAGCTCCGAATCAACATATGGGGAAAAGCTGTGCTTAATGAAATGGAGATGAAAACGATATTAAATGGATCAGACTGGAAAAGGCTAGCAAAATTTCTCATTGACGCAACCCGCTACCGAAAAAAAAATTATTTACGAAAGCTTTTAAAATAGTTCAAATTAAATTAAATGTATGTTTCCAATTTAGAATAACCTAATTATGTGTATGTACGTAAAATTTAAGTATAAAAATTTGTATAATTTTAATATGCTGACGGCCTTGATGCCATGCTAGTTATATCACCTTCTTTTATATGATAAAATATTGTTCAAAAATCAAACTTTTTAAAAAAGAAAAATATTTACAAAATCAATAAAGAAGAACTACTACTACTACTATTACTACTACTACTAGTAATTTAGGAGTAAAACACTAGGTCCGAAAACCATGTATTGAGCCGACCAGGCGGTTTGTACATTCTGTTACAACCAGAGATTAAAACCGAAACGAATAACGGTTGGGGTTACGGTTGTGGCATATGGGCATACGGCACGGGTTACGGTTATTAACTTTATTCTGTTTCGGCTTGCAATTGCGGTTACGGTTATTGGATCAAAATATCACTTTGGCAAACCCATTGCCATGCAGACAAAAGTGGATCCATTTGGAATCTCATTTATTAAGTAAAAGTGCTAAATGCTTTGGGAAATTTGTTCTGTAATACTTTGTGACGAAATGAAATCTCAGCATATCAAATCAAAAAGAAAGTGCAAGAAACAATTTTCTCTCACAAAAGCATGTATGTGACTTGAAAAAGGCGATCGCGCAAACAACAGCAATATGTTTGCACCTATGTTTTCATATAAACAAATTGGCATAATAAACGAAGGGTAAGATGAAAAAGAAGAAATAGACATCGCAACTCTAGAAAAAAAAAATTTTTTGGTCCTTCTGATCTATACAGTTTACTTACAATGTAAAATTATAAATAAACTAAAAGCTATAGCAGCCAAGGGTTTTAAGCTAATTAACTTTTCCATTTACCCGTCTTCATGTCAATCCAAACAAGCAAATTTTTTAATTATCTTAAATTGCCAACTATTATGTCGTCATGATATTCTAAACTAGTTGTAAAATTTTGCACATTGCCTGATTTTTGTATCCGCTTGATGTTGACCTATCAATTTACCCGTCTACATATCAGTCTAGTCTCATACAAAAATTAAAAAAAATTTCAGGACTTTTTGGGCAGTTCGCTTTAACCATTAAACTGTCATCTATCAAATCTTAAAGATTATCGACACTCATAGAGATTTGGTATTTTTGGGGCCGTTTAATCTACAATCAGGTGTACCATTGCTATCCATCAAATCTTTCTTGTTCTTCTTCTTCTTTATTGGCCCGATGTTTGCATCAGAACCGTTTGACGGTCTCGGCCGCTGCAACCAATGTCCGCCAGTCGCTTCTGCTTCGTGCGAGCTGGCACCAGTTTTTCACACCAAGCTTGGAAATGTCTTTCCGCACCTGGACGTCCCACCTTAGAGGTGGTCGTCCCACCTTAGAGGTGGTCGTCCCACATTTCATTCCTCTTGTAGACCATTTTTGCTGGAGCTTGTTTATCCATACGGGTAACATGTCCCAGCCAGCGCAGCCGCTGTTGCTTTATGCGCTTGACCAGACTAGTATTCCCATAGAGCGCCAACTTTCAAAGGTCCATAAATCCTGCGAAGAATCTTTCGCTCGAAAACGCCAATCGCAGGCTTATCCGCTGATGATATTGTCCATGCTTCTGCGTCGTATTGCAGGAAGGGGGTGATAATCGTCTTGTATAGCGCTATTTTTGTTCTTCGCTTGAGGTCTCCGCTCTTGAACTCCCTACTGAGCCCGTAGTAGCATCCGTTTGCTAGCGTGATTCTTCTTCGGACTTCCAGGCTGATGTTGTTGTCGCCGGTTATCATCGTTCCGAGGTAGACAAAGTCCTCTACAACTTTAAAGTTGTACTCTCCCATTGCAACAGATTGCCCAAGACGCGTGTACTTCTGTTTCGAGGACACTAGGTACTTCGTCTTGTCCTCGTTCAGCGCTGAGCCCATCAGTTCCGACTGCCTCTCAATCTCTGAAATAGCCATGCTTACCGCCAGTTCGGTATTGCCGATAATGTCAATATCATCGGCATATACGAGTAGCATTAGATATTTATGAATAAAGGCGCCTGTTCTGTTGGCATTTGGGCACCGCCGGAGTATGTACTCCATCAGCAGATTAAAGAAGTCACACGATAATGTATCACCCTGCCTAAAACCTCTTTTGGTATCAAAAGGCTCTTAGAGGTTCGTTCCTATTTTGACGGAGCTTTGAGTGCTTTTCAACGTCATCATGCAAAGTCGAACGTACTTTGCTGGTATACCAAAGGTAGACGGGGCTTCAAAAAACCTTGACCTAATCGGTGTGTCTAAAGCGGCTTTGTAATCGACAAAAGATGTTGATTTTCGATGTTTCTTTCATCATCTCATGTTTCTCAGTCAACACCTCCTATTTACTCGTCTATTTACTCGTCTTTACTATAATGAGAATGAGGTCGGCGTACACTTTCTATATTTACTCGACTACTATTGAGTCTTAATAATAATCTTTTGCAAATTCTAAAATTAGCAAATATCTCGATTTTTTAACCGTTTGATATACTCTAAGGGATTGATCACCTAAATCCCCCTATCTGCGCCACTGACAAATTATAATAATTGTTAATTTATTCTTATTAATTATAAATATTTTCTTTATGGTTACTCCTTACATTATTTCAATTAATTTCCATTCATATAGGGTCCAATTCCATCATTTCATTTCGACGCTAACCCACTAATTTTAACTAGTTCTAAAGCAGCACTGACACATTTTTGGCTTTTGCAACACTATTTTAGATGCACGCGTGTTGTACAAACTAAACTTTTCTATTCTATTTCTATTCATTTATATGACAATGGCAGCCTCTGCAACAGAGTTAAGAATCTCGGACTTGAACTTGGATGTGCTGGACTTGATATTTGCAAGTCTTCCAGACCTTGATGACAAGATAAGCTTTGGACAGTCGCATCCATTCCTTGGCAATGCATTCTCATTTCACTGCCGCAACCAATTTGAGAATATTATGTTTGACTCTCTGCCCGCCAATAAGTGGTCGTTCATATTGTCGATGTGCGGTGAAACTGTCAAGAAATTGATCTCATTTGACTTTAGGAACTCAATCGAAATGCTACGACTATTCGTAAAGTATTGTGACCAAGCAATTAAAATGGAATTTTCTTTGCCCTTAGCATCCGAGTACAATGTGCTTATCGAGCTGCTAAGAGAAATGAGATCCAAACAAAACTTAAAGGAAATTTCCATGAGAGTTACAGACTCTGTGAATTCTGCTGATCCTGTTATTGAAGCTTTAAATCATTTGCCTGCATCATTATATTGCCTGAGATTGGAGCTACACGGTTATATGGCCGAGCAAAGTAAGTTCTTGGAATACCTCCAAATATTTTATCTTTTTTTAAAATATTTTTACATTTTTGCAGAAATTAAATTCCATATTCCGTACTTTCCCAAATTGAATTCTTTGAGCATAAATTGCAAGTATGGACGATCCGTAGTACTGCAACCGGAATATGCGGAACATTTGGAGAAACTCTGCCTTTATCGAAGCAAAAGCGGTGGCTCCTTGAACGAAGCCAAAATGATTGGCACGCTTAAGTCATTGAAGGAGCTCCACTGCGCGATGGGAGGTAATCGTTGTCTGGAGTTTTTGACTAATCTGGAACAATTGGAAAATTTAAAGCTTGGTAATTCCCATCAAATAACCAACGAGGGCTTGCTAAAGGTGTTGCGAGCTTGTAAAAAGTTACGGCATTTGGGAATGATAAATTGTAGAAATATACGACCTTCATTTGTATATTCGGCCAATGAAATATTGCGAGAGAATGGCGTACAGCCAGATAAACCATTGAAGTTGTACTTATATTTTGATATGAAATACCAAACAGAAGAGGTAAGTTTTTGTTTAAATATTCAAGGGCTGCCTCTCATATTTCCATCGAAATTTTTGACAAATTGAACTTTAAGCCCCTTCGATACAGTATTTCACATAAAAAGAAACACTTTCTAACAGCACATGAGCATCAAAGCAAAACCAAATTGTTTCTAATTATATGAAATTCTGTATCGAAACGAATTTATCGTCGTTCTCCGTACGGGGCCTTAACAACAAATCCGTGGACTAACTTACTAAGCGATTTCTCAGATTATAGTTCTATTAGTTCGCTTTCTTTAACAGTTCAGTTCATAGGTTAGTTCCTTCGTTCCTTTGAAATACTGAAGGCAACCCTCACACATATAAAATAATTTTATTTACAAATATGTATATTTTTAGCTGCTTTCCCGTATGAATAACTCCTTATTAATCCTGGAAGATGTTCCTTTCGATTGGCAGAATGAATATAAGACTTGTGATTGCTTTACTTGGATGATCTAAAATAGGTCGGGGCTTAATAAAGGCTCAAATAACATATTTATAAGAAATGCAGTCCTATCGATAATTCATTTCCCGGAACTCAAATTTCAGATATTGCTTAATTTCGCATTTGTTACTTTCTAATTATTTTCTACCTTTTAATAACCGAGTTTGTCATTAGAATCACATACATATTTATAAACTCCTACCAAGGCAGTTGCCATGACTGAGATCGTTCTACATATACATGTCGCTACTTCGGCTTTTAGTTAAAACATCATATTTTGAAATTATATTACTAAGTCTTGAATAACACTTTAAATTTTAAGAGACAATTTTAGTCACAATTATTCGTCTAATGGCAAAAATCGTTGGTGTAAGCGGGTCAGAGTATGCTTGAATAAGCCGCAGAATGTATTTGAAAAGTCTGGAATGATACACAGCAGTAAATTAAGTTTATTAATAAAAAATTGCGACAATAATTGTCTCTAAAAATTGAAAGTGTCAATCTAGCCTAAGCATTTTAAATTTAAGATATTTTACTATATTATCTCGAAACTAAAAGAATCATTGTTTTCTGAATTAACCCATTGATAACTTTAAACGCGTTTTTCTCAAAATGGATTATTATGAGTTATGGCAGCATTGAAGTAAGTGAGCGATATGTAGAGGATCATTAAATACAAATGGCATAGCCGGATTAGCCTGGGAAAACTGCCCCAGAAGATTTGTAATTATTTTGAGTCAGGGATGGCAGCTATTATCTAGGCGGGTATGTGTGCCAAGTTTCAAGTCAATATGCTAAAACATAAATATCAATATATCTGGTCTCACATCACGTTTTATCATGAACTGTTGATTGAAAATTGATAAGATTTAACGTAGTTATCCGTTACAAAATTCGGGATTTTTTACTCTTACTTCTTTGGTCTAAAAACGGTGGTCAAAATTTTCAAAATTGGAAATGACCACTTTCCAGATTCGACAATATCACGGAATTTTTACAGTTGATGTGTCCTTTAACCATCTAATTAATAAAAAAAAACTTAGATTTTTAAGAGTGGTGCAACAAGGTCAAATTAATAAAAAACATTAAAATATACATATTTGGTATAAATGTTTTATTCTTTATCTTGGCATCTCAAAAAACCAGCAGGCTTAACCCTAACAACAACCAAAAACAGTTCGCATGCCATTAGGGCATCTGCAATAGTGCCCCATAATGCAGTCAAGAGTTTTGCCATTAGGTGTTTATTTAATAAAAATGTGATACGTTTTTCTATTAATGTACCGGGATCTGATTCGAAATAAAATGCAATCATCTGTTTTCTGCAACTCCTCTAAAAAAGATTTGATCCGACAAATAACGATCACTCTTTAGATAGCACGCTTTCTTGCGCAGGATTTCTATTTTTGGCAGCATTTAATTGTCAGGTTTTCCACCAAAAAGCTGGTACTTTTGTTATAAAATTCCGTGCAAAGCTTTAAATGCCCACCTAATTTTGATGCCGATCCAGTATTGTTTTGCTTCCCAGGTCGGTAGCTGTTTTCTTTTGCGTTTCATAGCTGGCCGAAGAACTTTATAGCCTTTTCCTTCAAGATCCTCAACAGCATCTCTAAACCCTCGATCAACAACAATTATATCTCCTTGCTAAAGCAATTTTTGACGTCCGACCAGATCATGTAATAACTGCTTTATAATTGTTGCGTTATTTACATTGGACTTACAGCTGCGGCAAAAAAAATAGCACCATGACATACATTTTTCTTTATTGATCATTTGTTTTATAACTATTCATATATTTAACTTGTTTAAGGTTTTTATTTTTACTTTAGGCTCTAATTAATCGAAATACAATGCAAGTGTCGTCGATAATAACATGAAATTGAAATTTTTACATTAAGAATGTGAACGTTGAACATTTTAGGCGGCAACAAAAATAGCACTATTTCAAAAATAACTTAGGAAAACGAAAAAAAAAACGGGAAGTTCTGGAATATTTGTATTCATTTGTACAGGGTTGCCCATACTCGACGGACCCATGTTTTTTTTTTAAAAATCAAAGAAAAAAAATAAAAATTTGGCGGTTGGCAATCTTAATCATTTAATTTGTTCCAAGTAGATTATTCAATTTTTGAATATGATATCTCTCAAATGGCCGCCTCTGGCGTTGATGGCGTATTGTGCCCTTTTTGCAGCATTTTCCATCGATTTCGCCAACATTTCGGCCGGAATAGCGGCTATTTCTTCACGAATGTTGTCCTTGAGCTCTTCTACGGTCCTTGGCTTGTTAACGTAAACCTTTGACTTCAAATATCCCCACAAGAAGAAGTCAGGCGGCGTCAAATCGGGCGAACGCGGTGGCCAGTCCAAATCACCACTTTTCGACATCAAACGGCCCGGAAACAATTTCTTCAGAAAATCGATTGTTATGCGACTTGTGTGCGGTGGAGCGCCGTCTTGTTGAAACCAGAACTGCCTCATACGCTTTCGACGAATAATTGGCATCACAAAATTGGTCATCATGTCGCGATAACGCTCTGGTTGATGGTAACAGCATGGCCATTTTCATTTTGGAAGAAAAACGGCCCAATGACCGTTTTCGCACTAACGCCGCACCAAACTGTGACTTTTTCGTCATGAAGAGGCACTTCTTGAATCTCCTGAGGATTTTTCAGTGGCGTAAATACGGCAATTTTGCTTATTTACGGTCCCATTCAATGTGAAATGTGAAAATGTGAAATTTTTTAAAAGCACGTTGAGTTTTCACAATTGACTTGTTCTGTTGAATGTAAATTTCAACTATTTCAGAGCGCTCGCGTGGCGTGTATTGTTCCATGGTAAAAATCAGCTTGGACTGACGCTTCAAACGCGGTATGTCATTAAGCGATCTGACATCTCTGTCAAAAGTTATGGCGTTGCCAGATGGGTCCGTCGAATATGGACAACCCTGTATTCTTTATCGATATAGTGTATTAATATTTGGTTGTAAAACCTTTGGCAGCAATGACAGCAGCACAACGTCTCGGCATAGAATTGATCAAATTTTGGCACCTTTCCCGTGGAATACTGCTCCATGATTCTTGAATGATAGCCCAGAGCTCCTGATTATTCCTTGGTTTTGCATTGGAAACATATTTTTTTACATCAGACCAAAGATTCTCTATCAGGTTTAAGTCTGGAGACTGAGCAGGCCAATCCATTAGGTGAAGGGATCTGTCTTGAAACCACTTACGAGCTTTCTTGCTGGTATGTTTAGGGTCGTTATCCTGTTGGAAGACCCACAACAACGGCATTTCGTATTCCGCATAAGGCAGCATCACTGTTTGCAAAATATCGCAATAGACATGTTGATCCATAATACCTTTTATCCAATGTATTGGACCCACTCCGTAATAAGAAAAGCATGCCCAAACCATGATACTCGTTCCACCGTGTTTTATAGTCTTGCAGGTGAAACTCGGGCGGTATTCCGAATTGGGGGGTCGCCGTACATAGGATCGAGATCCTCTTCCTCCAAATAGCACGATTTTGCTTTCATCCGACCATAGGATGTTTCTCCACTTTTCTGCCGGCCAATTCAGGTGCTCTTTGGCAAACTCTATTCTTTTTGCCACATGCTTCGCATTCAAAAGTGGAACTTTTCTCGGACTACGGGCACTTAATTTATAATCTTTTAAGCGATTCCGAACTGTCCTAATGCAAGCCGATATGTTAAGCTCCCTCTTTAGCTCAGTAGCCGTCTTAAAGGGGGCCTTCTTGCACTCGCGAACCAGTCTGTTCACCAGCAAATTAGACATTGCGGCTTTTCTACCGCGTGTTTCTGGTTTATTTTTATAATTTAAGACGATTTGTCCCACCTGAGCGTAGGTGTTGCCTTCCTCGATAAGCTTTTTAATGATTTTCCTCTTTTCGTCACTACAATGCTTTCCACGACCCATAATTAATAATTTTTTTGAACTTAATAATAGTGTGGCGACTCGACTTTGCAATACGACGCATTTACTGTCCGCAGACACAACAACAATCATCATGTCGCCGAACACCTGCAGTCTGTTCCTCGGAATCTCAAAAAATCCGGTATCAGTGCTATTTTTTTTGCCGCTCTGTTTTGCACTTCGTTTGCTGAGATGCCTTATACAGAAAAAACCGTTAGCAAATTGAGCATAAACACATTACTCTCAGAGAGATCACATGTAAGCCTATACTGTACAACAAAATTATTTAACCAATCACAAAAAAAACAAAAGATGTATTGCATCAAAGAATTTTATATGACGCAGTGCTATTTTTTTTGCCGCAACTGTATATTGTTCTGCCATGTCAATAACATAACCATTGTTGGTGCAAATTGTAGATGGCTTGCACAGGGGAACTTTCTTCTGACCTGAGCATGATTTCTTTTACGGATTTGTTAGCGGATGTATGTTCCATCGCAAATGATCACCAATTTATCGACACCTATTTTTAATAACGATTTTGTTATTTCTGTTTTATTTGCCAATTAATCTAAATTCAGCATTCAACCCAAAGATTGCTAATAAAGTCGTTGCTACTTTTACATATTGAGAAACCATTTGCGGCTGGGTTATTCCAAATAGATTAGCAATTGTTTCGCTGCTGTTGCCAAGTTTCATCTTGGATAAAAATATTATTAAAGCCTGTTACTTTTTACGACCAGTCGAATTTCTCATTGAGGGTAAAGATTCCATCAGTTGTTTTAAATGCTCCCAGTTAAGACCTATTTTTTCCAATTTTTGAAGTTACAAAATCATATGTTTTTGCATGTTTTGCATAGTTAACGAGTCGAAATGTACATACCTGTAAAATACGAAAGTTGGCTATCATTTAACTACTTGAAGGTTTTAATATCCACTTTTTATTTGAGCAATTCAGCACTTTCCGATTTAGGAAGCCGCAGTAAGCAGTCAGATTTTTTAAGTCCTTTTCGAAAAACTTGCTTTTTATGCAAGGTTACAGTCAAGGATCATCAAGCCTGCCGAGATGCTGATAAATGTATTTAAAACAACTGATGAATGTACCATTATCAACGAATATAGTGATGAAGATTAGAAAAAGGATAGTCCGCCCTAGATCTGATCTTAAAAAGTTTCGGAACGAGTTGAGCGAGTCTCTCTTCCTCAACATGGAGATCAAGACAACTGAAGACGTTGATGAGGCTATTGACCTGCTCATGAGCAAGATCAAGACTGCTGCAACGAGCGCTGCTCCACCAAACCCACTCCACTCACACACAACACGTAGGGATATTGTATTGACGCCGGAAGCTGAGGGACTAATTGCGCTCAAGAAACGTCTGAGAAGGGAATACATCAGAACGTATGACCCTGCTATTGACAGGATATACAGGAGAATAGCGAACCGCGTCAAGAAGGTCCTGTCCACAATCAAGAAGGCTGCCACCGATAAGTTACTTGAGGATGCTACGCCCAATGAGGACTCCAGATACGCTCTATGGCAGCTCACCAAGAGGTACAAAAGGCACACTCAGCCGAAATTTCCGGTCAGAAATCCTGATGGAACTTGGGCAAAACATCCTCAGGACCGAGCTGAAGCCTTTGCCTCCAACCTTGAGGAAAGATTTCAGCCCTTTAGCACTGCCTCTGCTAACAGACTGCAATTGGTTCAGGAGACATTGGATGTGCCTCTTCAAATGGCGCTGCCCTCCAGACCTATCTCGTTTGATGAGGTCAAAGGTGAAATAGCCTCACTTAAGAACAACAAAGCTCCTGGAGAAGACGAGATGGACAATAGGACAGTAAAGCTACTCCCTAGTAAAGCAATACTTTTCTTGTTGCTCATATACAATGCGGCTCTCAGACTCAGCTACTTTCCCCTTGCATGGAAAAGTGCTAACATCTTAATGTTACACAAACCCGGAAAACCTCCTCAAGAACTGGAATCTTACAGACCCATCAGTCTCCTCCCAGCCTTTGGCAAAATGCTGGAGAGATGCTTACTGCGTAGAATACTGGAAACGCCCGCAGTAAAACGCAAGATTCCTAAGTTCCAGTTTGGATTTCGGCTGAGACATGGCACGCCGGAGCAACTTCACAGAGTGGTCAACTTCGTCCTGGAAGGATTCCACGCCAAGGAGTACGTTGTGGCAGCTTACTTGGATATCCAACAGGCATTTGACCGCGTCTGGCATGATGGCCTACTGGCAAAAATAAAGGGAACGCTCAATCCTCAAATCTTTCTGATGGTCAGATCATTTTTATCCGACAGGACCTTCAGAGTGGTCCAGGATGGCCTTGCGTCCCGAAAGAAGAGGATTCGAGCAGGAGTACCTCAAGGTAGCGTCTTAGGCCCAACACTGTACAGCCTATTCACCTCAGACATGCCCACTGCACATGACATTCCCATCGAAGACCCGCAGGACCTTCTGATCGCAACATTTGCCGACGACACTGCAATAATGGCTAGAAATAAGTGCATCTATATGGCAACAGATGCACTCCAAGAATACCTAAGGAGATTCGAAAACTGGGCGTGCCGCTGGAATATATCTGTAAACCCTGACAAGTGTGCCTGTGTTACGCACACACTCAGAAGAGACATTAGTCCTGGGGTATTCTTGCACGGTGAGGTCCTACCTCACAACACGAGCCACAAATATCTAGGTGTGACCTTAGATAAAAGACTCACGTTCAAACAGCATGTTGCTGATGTGACTAGCAGACTTCGCAGCAAAGCAATGAAGATGAGTTGGCTCCTCAACGCCAACAACAAGCTGTCTCTAAGGAACAAAGTTCTCATATACAAGGTTATCTTAGCTCCTATCTGGCGCTACGGCGTGCAGGTGTACGGAATAGCTGCAAAAACCCACCTGAGCAAAATCAGGGTTTTCCAGGCCAAACTACTGCGAAGAGTCACAGGTGCTGAGTGGTACATTCGTACAAGGGATATAGAACGAGAATGCGGGGTGCCTATGGTTGGCGACATCATCAATAAACAGGCCGCACGCTACCTTGACAAAGTAGCTTCCCACCCAAACAATCTTGCCAGACGCCTCCTGCGAAGGAGGAGGATTAACGGGATCAGGGCAAGAAGGAGACTCCAAAGGATCCACCCAACTGACCTTGCTGACCGAAGGATCTAGTCTTTATATTGAGATAATTGCCTTAAATTTGCATCATACAAAGCTTCACTTCTTAACTCACTCTTATACATATACATCAACGCTCACCTGAAACAAAGTCCTAGATACTTACCTTTGGATAAAAACTAAAACTAGAATATACACAATCATAAAATACAAACACGATATTCTAACTTCAAAACATATTATAAATCTTACGTTAAAATCCCAACTAGAAGATATAAACAAATATGACAAATAACTACAGAAAATACGTTAATAGAAAAAACTACAATATAAGTTATTTTAGTAATAATTTATTTTTATTAGTTTTATTAAAAATTAATTTATTTTACTTTAAATTATTTTTTTATTAATTTTATTATTTTTTTTTTTTTTTTTTAATTTTTTTTTTATATTTTGTAACGGATAACTACGTTAAATCTTATCAATTTTCAATCAACAGTTCATGATAAAACGTGATGTGAGACCAGATATATTGATATTTATGTTTTAGCATTTCTGCATATTGCTCGTCAACCAATAAACCTATTGACTTGAAACTTGGCACACATACCCTCCTAGATAATAGCTACCATCCCTGATTCAAAATAATTACAAATGAATTGGATTTCTTAATTTCAAATTTTCCACCTAAAGTAGATACTCTCCAGATCGCAGTAATAGGAGCGGGACCCAAACCTGCTATACTGGTGACGTTCTCTGATGTAATTCCGCATGATGACGGTTCCGTTAGAGAATTGTGGTGATTCATATCTCTGTTGACTTCTCTTGATTATATTGAATTATAATTAACCGTGTTGACCTCGAGCCGGCTAAAATAAACATTGTAAAATTATTAGTTTCAATGATTAAATAAATTGTCAAGCTGTTCACATCACCCTCTTACACTTCACTCAAATGCGGGCGTTAATTTAGCATAATTTTGAATACAAGATTGTCAAATCGCCTCGAGCGAATTCCCATCAACAGGAGTCGCGTGTGTTGAGTGTATCTAACGGGGGGTGTTTCCAAATTTACATTCATTTTTTTTTTATTTATGGCATCGCTTATGACATTTAAGTGGTTTTTGCACTTTTCACAACGCACGCAACGAAGAAAGTTGCCAAATTTTCACAAAAAGGGGCGTGGCTCACATGTGAAATGATTTAATGTTTTTTAATTGAATTTTTAAAGTGGCCAAGTTTTTCGAGAGAAAAGCGAGAAACGGGGGTGGCCGACTTTCTTTAAAATGTGCGCATATGTTGACGGTTATGGGCGAAGCCTAGAAATAGATACCTAACTCCTGGTATGCCTGCAAGGCGTATCAGTTTACAATTACAAATGTCAAATTCTGACATGATAAATGGGCATATGTGAGAGTGAGCTTTTCAATTTTCCTGCTTAAGGTTTGTGCCTGGCATTTGCCATCCCCGGGCATTTAAAGGTTAAATGGAGGGAAAGGACATTTCTTTAAAAAATGTACCCAAAAATGGTACAAAAAAACATTGTCTCTACCTTTTGGCCAACCCTCGTGCTGGCTTTAGGGTAAATAAAAGTGAAATTTGAGACCAACGCTAATTAAGCCATTTCTCATTTGCCAAAAAAAAGGGCCACCAAATTGGGGAGGTGTTTATATCAATTTAATGTGACGGTAATCAGAGAGCGGTAAAAATATTTATGCTAACCGAACACACACAAATCATTTGAAAGTTGACACTTTCGAGCAATTGAATTGCCTTGGGTGGGCAATTTTTGTAAAAGATCATAAGCAATTAGCATTAAAAGTTGGGTAACTTGAGCAACTCTGACAGTTGGAACCACACCGCACCACACCTCTATATCAATCAAAGCTATAGACAATCCAATTTTCTGGCATTTCTAATTGAAAATCCACCCTCAACATCAGCCGCATGCCTGATTACACTTGTCATCAGCGCTTTAACTGGTTGACAGTTAAATTGTCATTTGTTTCGGGACTCGTGGTGTCCTTTCTCCCATTGTCTTTGACACATATGTTCAACTTTTTGTGCATTTTGCTGTATGAATTAAAGTTAAGTGCTTTAGTTTTGATTTTCAATTATGTCACATTAACCAGCTTAGCCGGTTGGCATATGCAGCCAGAATTGTATTTGTTGGCAAATATTTAAACACCATTACAACCCTCGAATGCAAAAAAGAAAAAACTATTCCCATTGAAACTGCATTCATGCGTAAAATGTACAAATTTTCTTTAAAAGCCCTTTGGCTATGGCATTTATAAGCGGATTAAAAATTTATTCGCCGGAAGCCGCTTTTTCATAAATTAGCTTAAAAAATTGTAACAAGTGTTGAATATTAATACTTATTGACTTTTTAGAAATTGAATTTATTTAACATGTTTAACTGGAAGGGTTCGGAAGGGATAATAATCGCCCAATCAGATCTTTAATTAACCAAGTTAAGTATAACAATTTTGAATAATCACTAGAATTGTTAGTATTGGCTGATAAACAAAATGATTATCTAAAATTATCAGTCGCACAAAATTAAAGTATTTAAATCCAACTTAGATCCGGGTTTTTATAAGGTTAATCCACAAAGGAAATTACAAATTTCTTCGGGAAGACCCCGATGCTGGAGACGTATTTCAAAATTTAGAGGTCTACTTTCGGAAAAGATATTATCGCAATCAAAAATCCAGTGAGTCCGGAAACCAAATGACCCATATACTGGCCAAAGAGAATATTATTAAAAGGAATAATCATCCAAAGAAGAATTAAAAGAAAAACAAAACATTTTGAAGGGGTTTTTGATTATTTTAATCAAATTTCTTTTCAAAACCCAGCGCAGCTTCAGACTACACTCTAAACTGCGTCCTTAGTTATGTATATGTTGATGAACAACTGTGTACAAAAAGTAAGACCTGTATTTATTTTATCTAATTAATCCCAAGCCTTTATATCTGCAATTCCATATTCCTCGGAGTTCATAACTAACCGTCTATATATATTTTTAATGAAAACACCACTTAGATAGGTTACAAATGCAAAAAAAAAATCATATTTTTTTTTTCTACTATATCAAATAATAAATTTTATTCAAACAATGAAACATGTCAAAGTTCAAACAATGAAACATGTCAAAGTACCTCGAAAAACCGCATAATAAAAACATAACAATCACATTGAGTTTTATATTAAAATCAAAGAATTTGCTTTTTAATTTAACTAAAAACATATTTAATCACCAAATTTTTTCCGAGTTATCTACACGGTGGTCCATCTAGTGTTTGAAATTTGAACTATTCATAATTTGACTTTTAAAAACGTCAATATTTAGTAAAAACTTTGACGCCAAGGATGCTTGCTATCTCCTCTTTTATTCTTGGTCTTAGTGTCTGCAACAAAAACATAAGGCTGCTGCTATATGCAGATGATATAGAGATGATGGCTGACGATGCTACAGTACTGCAACAAATGATACATAGATTGGAGCAATACTGCGTGACCTTGAACATGGAAGTAAATACGTCAAAGTCTGATATTATGGTTTTCAGAAGAGAAGGGCGATTGTCGGCGACGGAAAAATGCGTGTACAATGGCGAACCCATCCGTGTTGTTTCGAAATTTACGTATCTTGGTGTTGTACTGACCCCGCAGTTGTCTTTTAAAAAACACATTGAGAAACGAAACTCAGCGGCGAAAATTAGTATAAACTGTACTTGGAGGAGAATGCTGTCAAAAAACAATATTTCATTTGACATGAAGCTCAAGATTTTTGGAGCAGTGTGCAGAGCTATACAGGCATATGGCGCAATAGCGCTGGACACGAATATGGAAAGCAGTTGTCTGTATATGTTCGACTTGCACATTAAATAAATAAAAAAACACTATTCACTTACAGCAACGACCGTCAATGGCAATATTAGCCAAAAATATTTTCTGGGCAAAAGGTCTAAATTGTATCAGTGGACCTTTTAATATTGTATATCTGGGCACAAACTCGAGAAATGATAATAGATGAGTTATCCGAGAACCAAAATCAACGACTCTTCAAAAGGAAAAAGAATAGTGTTCACACGAATCTACAAAGACCTCGATGAATTGTAGGTAGTAGACTGCTCAATTCGAAAGCAGAACGGTATCAAGGTGCTGTAAGCAAGATGTGACATAATCTGAGCTCAACGACAATAAATACACTTTTAAAAAAGTGAAGCTTGTATTTGTGAGCTTTTGCAACACCAACGAAATCGAGGACATTCGCCACTTTATTGGAAGATGCCCAATTCTTTCAGTATAGATTTACTTTTGGAAATTGCTTTTTAACCCAGGGACGGTAACGATTATGAGTTCTATTATAAAATCAATCTTGAATATAATTACAGTTTTATTTTATTCCTCAAAATAATGGTCAGCTGGTTTTATATATGAAACTCAGAGTAATCATTATAGTTGGTAAAAGTAAAGCTCCTCCAACGGGGCCAAGCCAAGCTTCTCTCAATCTCTTGGCGTGTGCTTTAAATTTTCGCACAAGAGAAAGGGACCACAGTTTAACGCCGGATCCGAACGGCAAAGTTTGAGAAATTGCTTTTTCATGGCTAGTTACTTCACAGCTAGCGCCACTAAGCTGGTGAAGGTGACCGTATGTGTAAAAGCTAGTTTCTAAAGAAAGAAAAAAACTTTATTAGATGTTCAGAGGCGGGATCGAACCCACGACCTCCCGCCCAGCAGAAGGATAATAAAAGTACCCCTCAATGTAAATAGAATATCGGATTATTGTGAGTTCTTAGTTTTGTAAAATCTATGTTACCTCAACGTATGGCTTACGCCCGAAAAGACTTAATCATAGTTTTAGTGGCCTTTATATTCTCAGCCATTTATTTTTTTTTTTTATTTTTTTTTTAAAATGGGAGTCTACATTGGAGTTATTTTTTTCTTGAAAAGTGTATTATAATTTCCACCCAAAGTTTGCAACGCATGGAAGGAATCATCTCCGACCACATAAAGTATATATATTCTTGAACAGCATGACGAGCTGAGTCGATTAAGCTTTGTCCGTCCGTCTGTCCGTCTGTCCGTCTGTCCGTCTGTCTGTTTTTACGCGAACTAGTCCCTCAGTTTTGAAGCTATCGAGCTGAAACTTTGCACAGAGTCTTCTTTTTACTGCACGCTCCTAATATGTCGGAACCGACCGGATCGGCTTACTACTTGTAGCTGCCATACAAATGTTCGGTCGGAAAATGGATTTTAGTGAGAAAAACTGTATTTTGCTTCTTACTTCAAACACGGTCATGGGTAATATGTAATGTTTTAAGCTGATCTGCGAAGGTTTGGTCGAAGTCGCTAACCGTTGAGACAAGCTATTTCAAGTGTATCAAAACTTCGGTACAGACGATTAGCTTGGCTTTCTCGTTTAATTACACTATTGCTTACTAACACTAGAGAATTACTATACTGTAGAATCCAAGTTACTTGTACCTCTCCCAAATTCTTGCTCTTACCTTGGGGACCCCAAAAATGTTTATTGCTTTATTTGGCTCACTTAATATAAAAATAACTCTGGAATCGACCATCTGATTTTGTATAACTTTGCGCAATTCTGATAGCGCGGAGATATCTTCAACTTTTGTTTGTAAAATATAATTAGTCTGCGCTTATTATCTGCAAATTTTTTTGAAGATTTTTACTCTACGTTGAACAAATGGTGTCTCCAAGAAATTGGTTACCTTTTAATTCAATGCAAGCGGTAGCATCTACGTCGACTATGGGAGACTGCTGAGGTTCAACATCACTCAGCCCCGGACGAGTTCCTCAATTCCATTGAGGTAGCATCGGAGGACGAAGAGCACAATGAAGATCCAAATGAAACAAGTGAGAAAGTCGGTCAAGCCCGACTATTTCATACTCTGTACCTGGAGTAGGAGCTGAATGCAGTGCTGTTGCTGCGCTCATCTTTAAGTTTCTCTCTCTCCTTTCTCTCTCTAAGATTGTGCGGTGTTGCTTGTGAAACGGTGGGAAGGGGAGGGAGGGGGGGTTGGTTTACTTTTTTGCTCATAACTTGAGAACCGGTCATCCGATCTTTATCATTTCTTTGGCAAATCGATTCTTTACCTAATTACTAACTATCCCTAGAAGGTACAAACCCTCTATCTATAAAACTGTAGGAGATATGACGTTTTTCCAAATTGCGGGGGCGGGAGGGGCGTGGCAAAAATTGAAAATAAACTTGATCTGCGTGCAAGTAATAAGAAGCATTTGTCCCATACATGTCAAACCTCTATCTCTTACCATCTCTGAGATCTGTTTGTTCATACGGACGGACGGCGCAGGACGGACAGACGGACTGGCTATATCGACTCGGCTGTTGATGCTGATCAAGAATATATATACTTTATGTACGATTCCTTCTCCCTGTTACATGCTTTTTGCACAGACTTTAGTATACTCTATTTTTACTACAGAAGGGTATAAAAGAAATCTGGTATAGAAACGGTAACTACAACCCCCAAACTTGACTTGAACTCAATGAAGTCTGCGAGGGCAAATAGTTAGACTATCCAAATTTACCGAACCAATTTGCTAGCGACCTAGAATCTAAGTCCTCACCGAAATAAAAGCATTACCCTGTGTACTAGCGTTTTATAGCAAAATTAAATTCAAATTTTTTAATGGAATGGTCGAATAGAATTTGGTGGAATTATGAAAAAGCATAGTATAAAACAGGTTTTGGGGAAGTTTGCATTGAAAACAAAAAAGTTGTTCTCACTAAAATTAGTTTTTCAGTTTTCAGTTACCTTGTGGGCTGTTTTTGGTGGTTGTGGTTCATAAGAATAAAAACATTATTTCATTCCCATTTTTCTCCTACGCGTTTCGACTTTTGTAACGTCTTCTTCCCATTCCCTTTCAATTCATTTTACTTGGTATATGGGGAGAATTTTTAGGATGAAGTCCATATCTCAAATTTCAAACATATTCCCGGCTTTTAAACACTTTTTAATTTGCTCACTTCAACATAAACTCGCTCTAAAACGGGCATGCACTATGCTTTTCTTTACATAAATCAATCGATTTTTACTAAACCTGCATGGCATCATTGGCTAAAATTAGGTTAAGGTTTCACTTGAAAATGATTTTCCAATTTTCCGATTCTTAAAAATTGAAAACAAATCATGTTCTCCCAGTGTTTACATGACCCCTCACTACCTTTAGCACGGCAAGTTGCAAACATTTCAGCTAATTAATATACAATTTCTGTTTCGAAGTGAACAACACGAAATTTGCATAACCAAAACACAAACGGCCAACTAATTAATATTAAATTCAAGCAAAATTCCAAATTTAATTTCGCGCAACAAACTTTGGCCGCCCCTGCCTGCAGGAGCAACCCCATCAACTATTGACTTTCGACTTGGCCGGCTGTCGCCTGACGGTTCTGCGGCTTTTGTTAACCCCATCGAAACCAAGGGAGAACGTAGAGTGAGAGCAATTCATAATCATGTCATAAAGCCTAAAACTCTGGAATGGAGCCAGAGATGCTTAATTACAACGGCTTTAAAAGCGATTTCAACGGCTCATTGCCGAACAAAATTTTCAATTGACTACACATTGGCGGCCGGGACGAAGGAAGGAGAAGGAGCTGCCATGCTACAGATTATTAATTAAGAATTTTACGCCAACTCGCCGCACCAAAGCCGCTTAAATTGCTGAAATATTTCGTGGCTCATCAAAATGATTGAAAAATATTTTTTACGCGTGAATTAAATTTTCGCGGTCTGCTGTCAAAGGGTTGCACCCGCTCCTTCTTTTATTTGGTTTTGTGTGGCCAACCCTTTTAACCCGCTTCATTTCGACGAGCTTATTAGAATTTTCCGCTTAAATTTACTTTGGCACTTGGACCAAAGTTGTCTTAGTCGCCGGGCGAGATCCTGGACAATGTTTGTTTAGGTTTTTTACTCCAAGGAATATGAGACTGTCTTTTTTTTGTACCTTTGATCCTTTGACGCGCTTTTGTTGTTGTTGTTTTTTTTCTGCCGTGTGCTCTCTTTAATTTTGGATTAATAATTTCGCTGGCGTTTTTATCCTCCCGTTTTTTTCCTTTGTTTGTTTTTCTTTTAGCCAAATGCCGTGCTAAGCTGCCAAAGTGGCGCATTTGTCTGAATGTTGTTTTTTTTTCTGTTTTGTTTTTGTTTTGATTAAAAATTTTTTTGTTAATGTGGAGTTTATCTTTGGTAGCGGATTAGTAATGAACTTTTTTGGGAACAGAATGGAGTGTGGGTGTTGGAATGGTGTTTACTTAGGTCATAAGAAGGCAGCGTATTTCAATTATAAAAATATTTTTCTGCTTATTTGGCTGTCAATGGTGTGGAAAGAATTTAAGGAAGCTTTCCACCAGGACACTCAAATTAAGAAGGTTAAGGTCTGACAGTTCAGGTCCAGTGACAGGTCCTTTTCGGTTCGGAAACAAATCCAACATATCATAGATCTTAAAAACCACAGAAGTTCTTACCAATACTTCTTTTAGGTTTGAATAAGAATTTGGTCACAACTCCTATTGAGAGTTGCATCATCTTATGTCGCTTTGAGTAAATATAAAAGTCAACCCTCGTAACTCTCAATTCCTTGAGTCTGATTTTTCATTTAATTTCCACTCATTTCACCAGATCTTTATCTCTCAAATATCCATTCACTTAAATACAATAGCCCAAACCATTACAAATTTAAAGTGGCCAATTTCTCTGGCCATTATCCTGGCAACAGAGTCAACTCTTTTCCCTTCACCCACCATCTCATTTGCGGTAATTAAAATTTCATTTAGCTTTCGTCGTCTACTGAAATTTAATTGACATTAGCGAGCA